>SNQJ01S0111323.1:14928-26189 GCA_010110895.2 Picea sitchensis | reverse complement strand
TTTTTTAATATTGCATTTGATTTGATATCATCATTTTTTTTTATAACAATAAGATTTTCCATCCTGATGATCAATGTCTTCTATAAAAAAAAAAAAAAAACATATTCACTACAAACCCCAACATTTCAAACCACAATCTTAGAATAACTATCTCTTAAACCCTGACGAATCAATCCACCCATTAGAGGCACTACTTGCCTCCCTACCTACCTTAGAGGTCACATCATATGTGTTTTCCTACTCCTTAATGATTTGGGAATTCGGAGGCGGAATTTTGATTCGAAGGTGGCATTCTTTTAGAATGTGAGAACTTTTTGAATATATATTTATTTTTTAATTTTTATTTTTTTTGGATAGTTGTAAGATGTCTAATTACTTTGTATTGAAAATGTTTAATTACTTTATATTGAAATTGAAATCCAAATGCCACATTCTCTATCAAACATCTAAATCTTAAAAAATATTATGTATAAATCATGTTACATAATATTATGAAATATTATTTATAGATAATCTTACATAATATTATGGAGCATTTAAAAACGTATTCAACTGTCTAAACTTAAATAAATATTTTTTTTAGTTAAAAAAAATATTATATATTTTTTTATTCATAACATACATAATTTTACAGTCTAGGTCCTCAAGACCTGCCATAAAATGGAAGCCAAACCTTCCTCTCATGATCCTTTCAAGATCTTTAATGTTTAGACTAGTAGTGTTGTTATAGTTTCAACTTATCTACTTATTAATTGATTCTAGGTAGCTTCGGCCTACCAGAGTGGCCATAATTCTGAGAGTTTATTACAAAACCAGAGGTAAAATAGAAATCCCAAAAAAACCAGGTTAACTTGCTGACTCAAATGCTAACCCTGGGAAAAAAGACTACCTAGGGTCGTCATAGCTCCCTAAATGGTTTGAGTGCCACGCTCGCTTGCCAATCAACGCCTTCCATTTTTGTTGGATTCTAGCCTTTCTTCTTCCTCGTCCACCATAATGGGGTTTGCTTGGGTGTTTGTCATCTTTCTACTTTCCTTTACTCCATCCCTCTACATGTACTTAGGGGTCTTTGTCCTTTCTCGGAAAGAAATGCCAAATTGCTCATTGCAAAATAGCTCGAATTTGGCTTCTAGATCGCCTAGCGAGTGGCCCTCATTTCAGCTTGTTGTTGAACCATGGCCTAGGCCACCATCACTTTCGTCATCCAATAGACTTCAGCAAGATGGAAGAACTTGGTGTCCCTAGTACGGGATTGCTCTAGGTTGGGGACCCATTCCTTCATGGACCCCATAATCTCTTCATCCAACATGTTCTTCCTCTTCCTCAGTACTTCCTCCTGGACTTTCCCCATTAGTTCTTTCTCTTATGTTGAACACAGGTCCTGGTATCTCACCCTAGCCACACGACAATTGATTATAGTTGGGGTTCCTGTCGGATGACTCCCTCCGCCTTTCCTTGGTTGCAAGACCTTATTCCTCAGGGGCACAATCTTCTCTCCTGCCATGGTTCATCATCAGTCGCTTTCCATCTTTCTGGACTTGGACCTTGTGACTCTTGTCACAAGTCCCCTATAATAATCCTGGAGGGAGGCAAGGATGCTTTCCACCCTAGAAGAATGGTTGATTCCAGTCACCAAGAAATGGCTTCGCCTGCTCTCCTTCTTCCTACCAGAGAGCCTTTTTTGAAAGGAACGGTGAATCCAATTCTGTAAATCAAAATGACTTCGGCAAGAAATTTTGACAGCCTCGAGATCGATGAGCTTCCATTTCTTATAGTCGGGGTTGTCGTCCCACTTGGATTTGACCCTATACTTGCCCCACTTTCACCCATTATTTCAATGACTAATCCAGATCCTTCAAGGTCTGGGTTGATCCAACCTACTCATTATTGTTTCTGGTGTGGTTGGGTACGACGCTTTCGTCCTTCCCCTATTACCACCCTAGAAGAATGGTTGATTCCAGTCACCAAGAAATGGCTTCGCCTGCTCTCCTTCTTCCTACCAGAGAGCCTTTTTTGAAAGGAACGGTGAATCCAATTCTGTAAATCAAAATGACTTCGGCAAGAAATTTTGACAGCCTCGAGATCGATGAGCTTCCATTTCTTATAGTCGGGGTTGTCGTCCCACTTGGATTTGACCCTATACTTGCCCCACTTTCACCCATTATTTCAATGACTAATCCAGATCCTTCAAGGTCTGGGTTGATCCAACCTACTCATTATTGTTTCTGGTGTGGTTGGGTACGACGCTTTCGTCCTTCCCCTATTACCACCCTAGAAGAATGGTTGATTCCAGTCACCAAGAAATGGCTTCGCCTGCTCTCCTTCTTCCTACCAGAGAGCCTTTTTTGAAAGGAACGGTGAATCCAATTCTGTAAATCAAAATGACTTCGGCAAGAAATTTTGACAGCCTCGAGATCGATGAGCTTCCATTTCTTATAGTCGGGGTTGTCGTCCCACTTGGATTTGACCCTATACTTGCCCCACTTTCACCCATTATTTCAATGACTAATCCAGATCCTTCAAGGTCTGGGTTGATCCAACCTACTCATTATTGTTTCTGGTGTGGTTGGGTACGACGCTTTCGTCCTTCCCCTATTAATCTGTAGCTCGATCCAATTTGGGTCATTATGTCGCTTCTTCATTAAGTCCTCCTTTATTTTCCCATGATGACTGGTGAGTGACCAGACCTCTCCACATGTTGTCGAAATGACCTGCATCTGGCCTTTAGGGCTATCCTTGGGAATCATGGTAACATTTGGGCCTCTGACAACCCTCGCGGTGCTCGCCCCTCTCCACCTGTCTTGTCATGCATTTGGTTGTCATAGTGGTTGAGACATGTAAGGTTATCTCGTAAATCTCTCGTACCCACGTCATGCCATTGCCATTGGGATGCGCTTTGGACCTAGCCCACAACCACATTTGCAAGGTAGTCAGCGGTCGCGTTGGCTTGTCTCCTTACATGACTTGGGATTATCGTTGATGTGCCCCGGATGATCATTGCCACCTCCTCGAGCCCAGCTGACAATCTCCAATTTTTTGAGACTTTGTCTGGCAAAGCACAATTTACGATTTTTCCTAGAGCCGAGACGAGAATTTTGGAGTCTCCTTCAACTATGAGCATCGAGTACCCCCTGACCTTCGCCCATTGCAGACCTGTCAATAATCTCACTAATTTCATTATGTTGTTGGTAGTATGCCCCAATCTGACTGTGTATAAGCTGACGATTTCTCCCTTGGCATCCCCAAATATTCCTCTGGCCCCTCCTGACCCTAGGCTACCCCTGGACGCCCCATCCAAATTTATTTCCAGGAATCTCTGAGGGGGGGGCTCCCATGTCTCTCCATGCAGCGGACGCAGTTCCTAGTTTTTTGCTAATGGGAGCGTCGAATTCCCTTTGCCTGGGATCCAATTGGCTAACAAAGCTTTATTGTGCCCTGTCGTTGTTAGGTCTTCCACTTTCCAAGGGGCCTGGGCTATGATCTCTCGTATGTTGTTCATGACCCCTTTCTAAAGGAGTTCCAGGGACGAAGGTTGGTTTTAGAAGATCCTTTTGTTTCTGGTCTTTCATATATTCCAGAGGAAGAATCCTGGGAAGAGCATCCAAGCATGATTCATAATTGGATTATGGTAAGGGTATGTTCTCCAATATTCTACTGTCTTTATGATGTCTTGTCTGTTCCAGTCTGAGATTCTGAAGATTGCGACCCCTCTGTCCCATGGTTTTGAAGCCAGCGGGCATGAATCGAGGAGGTGATTTAGGGTCCTCTTGGTTGCACAATAGACAGATTGACGGGCCCTCAAACCCTCTCTTTATGATCATGTCCCAAGTTAGTGTTTTTCTATTGACTGCTAGACATAGAAAGGTGGCCGCTTTGGGCCATAATTGGGAGTTCCATACCTTAGACCAAATTGGTATTTTAGGCTCGTTCCCCAAACCCATGGCTTCTTGGTAGGCTTCCTTGAGGTGGAAGTTCCCATACCCTTTTTTCCCCCATTTGAGGATGTCATGGCCATGCATGTTGGGTGGTGGATAGTCTTTCAGAATATCCTCCATGACTTGAATAGGTGGGTCATTCCATTCTATAGGCCATTCAGTTGATCCAAGATTTTGTTCTCCCAATGACCGGGTGAGGGTGTTCCTCTCAATATTGCGCCACTTTCGTCCTGCCAACCCCTATAATCTTATTTGTGATTGTTTGTAGTCGTTTGTCTGAGCTCAGTGTCGGTCGTTTCTCCCACACATCCTCCCAGAAAAGGGTCGATTGGCCATCATGTAGCTCCCAAAAACTTTGATTTTTTACCATCGCTCTGTTTTTCCAAGCATAATTCCATATTATCGATCCTGGTCTATCTCTTTCCAAAAAAATCCAGTCTTGAGGGGAGCTATCTTTGGCGTATTTCCCCTACCAAATCCTAGCCCGGAGTGCTTTTGGACTTTTGATCCATCTCCAGTAATTTTTTGTCACCAGGGCCTGGCTCAGCCTTAGGGGACCTTTTATCCCTAAGCCTCCTCGAGACTTTGGTTCACACATTTTTCCCCAGGTGACTAGGGCCCATTTTTTTTTTCTCTTTTTGTCCCTCCCCATAGGAAGTTTCTATAGATTGAGCGAATTTTCTGATAAATGTACTCGGTCGCTACCAAAACTGAGAACAAATAGACCGGCATAGCCATTAAAACTGATTTTATGAGCAAAATTCTTCACGGCAATGAGAGGAATCAATGGATGCAGCAACTAAGCCTATTTTCCAGTTTAGTTAACAGCTCTTGCCATCTCGGATTTCTTGTATATTATTCAATTAGGGGAGCCCCTAGGTAGCGCGAGGGCATAGAGGATCTTTGGAAGCCTAAAATTCATGTAATTCTCAATTGAATGGTGTGCAGGGTGTTAAAGAAGAAGATGTGGTATTTATACAAGTTTAGTTGCATTCCAGAGGCAGAAAGGAAATCATCTAGAGATTTCTTGATGGATTTGGCTTCCTACACCGTGGGCTTCCCCAGGAGGAGAGTGTCATTGACAAACTGAAGATAGGTCAAAGATTCAGTCTGAGGGGAAATTACTAGCCCTTTCAAGTGACCTTCTCTCTAGGTTTGCTTCAGGAATCTCCCTAAACCTTTCGCGAGAATAATGAAGAGGTAGAGGGACAGGGGATCTCCCTGCTTAATCCCAGGAGGCGTTAAAGGTGGGAGAGGGGGAGTCGTTGACAAGAATTGAAAATAAAGTCGAGGAAGTAAAGGTTTTGGATCCATTGGGTCTAGGAGGGGTCAAAGCCAAAGGCCCCCGGAATGGATTTTAGGAAGTCCCAATTTATTCTGTCATGGGATTTGGACATGTCTAGCTTTAGGAGCATCCTAGATTTTTTCTCCGATTGCAAGGAATGAATGGTTTCATGGGAAATTACAATTCCATCCAAAAAAATTCTACCTTCTACAAAACCCCCTTGTTCGGGGGAAATAATTTCCTGTAGGATAGGCTTCAATCTTTAGCAATGATTTTAGAAATAATTTTGTAAAAAACATTGCATAATGAAATAGGTCTATACTTATCTGTTATATTTTCTTCCTTTTCCTTTGGGATCAGAGCTAGGAAGGTGGTGTTGAAGGCTCTCAAGACTGATTGGGAGGTCATGGCTTCTTCCACCGCTTCCCATAAGTCTTTACCAATAATGATCCAACATGCTTGGAAGAAGTCTAAGGTGAAGTCATTTGGCACTGGGATTTCCCCTGCGACATCTCCTTCATGTCGCTTCCACCTTTGCCAAAGTCATTTCCCTCAACAGGCTTTTGTTATGGTCTTCCAAAACTAGCTTTGGAATAGACTGGATGATTAAGTCGGTGGCTGCCCTTCTGTCTCAGGGGGGTTCTATGAGTAGGGTGTTTAAATAATCCCCGAGGTGATGCTCTATGTCTTCATGCCTTTCTACTAACACCCCTTCTTCCATTTGCAAGGATTGAATCCAATTCTAGTCCATGCATTGTAGGAGGGAGTTATGAAAGAATTTGGTAATCTTGTCACCCTCTTTCAACCAAAGCATCCTAGATTTCTGGTGGATTTCCTCTTGATGGTCTCTCTCTTCTAAGTCCCCTCTGAGGGTCGATTCCAGATGTTGCAGCTCTAGAACTAGACCATCCTGGTTTATTTGTCTTTAGACTTGTTCCATCTTCACCTCTAAGTCTCATTTTGAATCCTGAATGTTCCCAAAGACTTCTTTATTCCACTTTTTAGGATGTTTTTTATATGTTTCAACCTCTGTTGGAATTGGAACATCTTTGTTCCATACATCTTTTGGTTCTCTCCCCGCCACCCTTTAATCATTTAATTATGGGTGTCTGGTCCAGAATTTCTCGAATCTAAAGGGTTTGGGGTGGGGGCAGAGGCCATCCATTCATCTTAGAGATATTGGGCAATGATCAGATGCATAAATAGGTCGGATATCCCCGCAAAGTGCTTGCCTGTATTGGTAAAAGGTTTATGAGACCATGAATTTGTCTAGTCTTTCTGTTATATGATGCTTCCCTCCTCTTTTGTTTCTCCAGGTAAACTGACCTTATGAAGGGATGATGTCTATTAGTCGCAGTTGATTAATGAGTTCATTGAATGTTTGGTCCTCTGAGCTCAAGTGCCCTATGCCCCCTTTCTTGTCTTCCAAGGAGGTTATCTTATTGAAGTCCCCTCCTACAATCCATTGTTGCTCTTCCATAATTTTTCCTACCGCCAAGAGCTCTCTCATGAAATCTCTCTTTTATCATGGAGATTGGGGACTGTAGAGTTGCATGATTGTCCCCTGTTATGTCGATCATATGATCTTGTAGGATATGGATATTATCCTTTTAGACTGGGATCTCAACTCCACTTTGCTTTTGCTCGGGTTCCATAAGAAGGCTAGTCCTTTGGAGGCCCCCTTTACTTCTGAGCAGATGAACTTGCAAGGTTTCCATATCTTCTTAGCTATTGACTCCATACTTTTCCTATCGCACTTAGTTTCTTGCAACATTACTAGGTCCATATTTTCTTTCTTTAGTCTGTTTCTAAGGATTCTGTGCTTTGAAATTTCATTAAGACGCCTAATATTCCATGAGAAGATCTTCATATTTAACTTTTGGTCTGGGGGAGGAAGTACCTGTCTGGTAGTCCCACTACATGTCCCGAGTCTATAAGAAGAAGGTCAGTTTCTTCAAGAACTTGCTTATGGGGCTTCCGACCTTTTTTCCTCTCGTCGCCTCCCAGTTTCTCGGTGTTTTTTAGTGGGTTCGACTTTATGCCCGGGTTCCCCGACGAAGAGGCTCGATTGTCTAGCATTGGTTCTTTGCTTTGTTTTTTGAGAAGTTCTCTATGGAGCCAACGAAGTTGTCCCACCTGCATATTGTTAATCTCTTTTTCCCCATGGACAACTATCAATGCCTGTAATTCCACCTCCATGTCTTTTGATTCAGAGGCTTGGTTATGGTCTTCCTTCATTGTTTCTTCCTGTGAATCTTATGAAGTCGCATCCTCTTGCATCTGGACTTCTCTCAACTCTGTTGCTGGATTTTTTGTACTTGCTTTTGTTTTCCGACATTTATGTATGTCTTCCTGTTTTGTCTCAGTATTCACCCAGTTAGGTTGTTCTTTCTCTGGCCCTTGTCGCACTCCTTCCTAGTTAGCTTCCATATCTTCTTTATCTGCTAAGATTTGGAGGTTGTTGTCGTCTTTTCTTGCCCCTTCCCCAAGATTTTTTATTCCTCTGTGTCCCACCTTTCTTTTGTTGGGGACCTTTACGAAGCCTTCAATGTCCTTCTCCTCCTTGCCTTTGTTATTCATTTGGGTTGTGTTATGAGGATAGTCTCAGAATAGGCTCCCATGTTCGTGGCATTTCCTACATTTGAATGGGATATGCTCGTAGTCTATGGGTTGGACCCATTCGTTATCTTGGAATGGAGTAGTGATTTATTCAGGTAGAGTTGCTTCCACATTCATATAGAAACATATTCTATCATATGAAGTATATTTGGCTACTTTTGTTATTTCTGATATTTTGACAAAGGAGCCTAGCATGTTGCCTATTCCTTCTAGTGTTTCTAGGTTCTAGAACTTGTGGGGTAGGGAGTATAGTCCAATCCAGACTGGGGCAGTTGTGAAGTCCTCCTTTTCTGGGGAGAAATGCTCTGACAAGTACCTAAGGTGGATCCCCGTTGAATTAAAGAAGTACAATCCTTCATTAAAGAATCAATTCCTGTCCTCCGATCATGTGAACAATGTTGTAAAGAAACCTTTGGACCTGAGTTTTAGACTTATGTCTCCTTTGAATTTCCATTTCGATTTTATCCATAATAGCAGCGCTTTTTTCGTGGGTCAAATCCCCATGAATTTACCTATTAGTGTATGGTCCATCATATGTTGAATGTAGTCTCCTACCAATGGTGAAGTGACCTCATACCTCAAGTTCTCCACCTGTTAGCAACATTTCTTGTATAGGGGTGTTTTCCTCTCCAATTTTAGGCCTCTGGTGTAAACGCATAGAAGTGGGGTTTTGAAAACTGGTCAGATGAGTTTTATTCAAAGGCCGCAGCCATAAGCGCCAAGCGCAGCTCACAGAAGAAGTCCATTTCGGGCTTAAATCAAGCGAGCGAGCAGTCTGATTTCAACGGCAAGGATCAAGCGACGAAGCAAATCAACGATCATCGGAATTTCGGGGCTACCAAGTTACCTGATATATAGCGTCAGAGAAAGCGCCTATATTTCAAGACTAAATCTGGGTCGTCTGATCCAGCGACGCATGGCGCAAGATCTAGTCAAGTCGGCATATCGACATTCGGGAGTTCAAGGGGTAAAAGTCCCTCGTCATCTCACATCTCGAAACCCCGAACCCCGAAACGTTGATAAGCGCCTTTGAAGCTAAGCCTATGGTCCTAGCACCTAGTCACGTCAAGCGAGCTTGGTAATGGAGGCAACCCTCTCATAACATCAAATACCATCTCGACCGTCCATCTGAAGGACACACAGTGCAATAGCTGAGCCACAAGTGGGGCCCTTCGGGATTTTCATGATGAAAGCGCCAAGGTCATCTTAGCTGTTCATCCATCAGCGAGGCTTGAGCACATTTAATTTAAAGAGGGCGTAGATCTGGACAGTCGTGATCCAGGCACTCAAATTCACGGACGAAGTCCAATTCTGCACCCCCTCCATCATTCTGGATTTAACGAGAAGGGGGGGGGTCCGAAATCAAAGATAATGTATGAGCGCATCTGGACGACCCAAGTCTCGACACTTAGATCTACGGTCTGTATTGAATTCCGGACCCCCCCATCGGTTCTGCCTTTAATGGAGGGGGGGGGTCCGAAATGGAATTTCACTCTAGCGGGCCCCCCTTCTTGTTGTGTCACTGTCTGAGTCGTCCTCCCCGTTGCCACTTGTTCTCCACCTACTGCCACCCTCTTCCTCCGTCATCTGTCCAACTTCCCTCTTTCCATCCACATGGCCCCTCCTCAGCTCATCGCCCTCTCGCCTCTTTCCATGTGTCCCTCTCACTCTGAGTCACCTCCACCTATATGATTATTCCTTTTACTCCGTGTCCACCTGTACCCCCACACTCCACACACCTTCCTCCTCTTTCCTTTTCAGACCGCGTGGCATTCCTCAGCTTATGTCACCGCTCTCGTTTCCTCTCTATCGCCTCCACCGTGTTGACGCCATCGCTCCCATCATACCCTTTTTCACATCCACCATAGGGGTCCCTCACAGCAGTCCAGCGAAGCAACATCCAAAGAGAGACCGTTCAGCTGATCCAGGTGGCACCATTAGAAGACCTCCACGTCTCAGAAGGTAGGGTTGACCGAGGCTGTCCCCAGTCCCAAGAAAGCAGTTATTGTGGTTGTTGTTGGTGGTTGGGCATCATCTTCGCCATAAAAAGAAAGTCCAGCAAAGGACTAAAGCTGGTCGATTCATCTGCAGCAGGACAGTCCAAAATCTGATAGCATCTATCTTGGGTGCACGATCGTCCAGAGTCTGCATGCACAGACTGTCAGAAAACATGCAGATGCAATGTTTTTAATGCAGCGTCTTGTTTTTGTTGTTGTTGTTGTTTTGAGTATATGTAGGCATTTTCGCCATTTTTGTAGGCATCGATGGTTGAGCAAGGCTCCCGATTGTAAAAACTTTAACGAAGCACTGGTTATTCTAGTTGTGTATTAACATCTGAGACTTCTTGCCTTATGAATGTCAGCTTCTTTCCATGTCTTTGTTCATATTGTATTAGAACAACTTAGAATTGGAGGATCCAGTCGAGTTGTGACTGTTATAGGATGATGTAGGTTGGATCACTGTAATAGTCGCATTGTTTCTAATCGGTCTCTGTGTTTTTCTTAGCGCTGAATGACTTGGAATTGGAGGATCCAGTCAAGTCACCCCTTCAGTTACCCGAAACTCTGAACCAAGAGGATCTTGCACTTAGAGTTTTTTTTCTGCAAACTGCTGAAAGGCCCGTTGCCCAAGGTAGTTTTGCTCACTCCTCTCACCAAGTCTTCCACCTGCCCATTTTACAATCAATCTACTGACTGAAGTTAGATCAAGACCTCCTTTGTTCTTTACATACCAGACCCGATCCCCGAGCTACAGTGATTCCATCCCGAGTCTCTACCCATTTGATCACCCATTAAAACAATCGTAACATAAAACTGATGGGCGTTGGGCTCTGCTCCTGCAAGCAATCCAGGAGTGACTTCCGACGCTAACACCACCATTTTAGCCAGACACCCATTTTTTAATTTCTTGTCATATTTTTTGCTTATACCTACTTCATTTGCATTTTGGTCAGGTTTTTGCTTGCTTCTGCCTATTTCTTCCATAAGGACGTCATTTGGTGGCTTGCTTTTTCCTCCATCAACAAGTTCCTTAAAGGATTTTTTTGGTTCCTTCGCCTTGGTTGCTTCTACTGCGACATCCAGACCCTCCACACCCATTAAACCTACCCTATTATCTTCCTTAATCATAACCCTAACCTCTTGAACTTGCTCTCAAACCCTAACCTACTCCTTCCTCTCGCTCCTTTTTTCAATCCTCCGACAAAATCTTACAATTAAAGTTTCTAAACTCAAGTAAATGTTACATAATATTATGGAGCATTGTTTTGTAGTGAGAAAAAAATATAATAACAACTTTAGCTTTTTCAGTAAGTTTTTAAAGTTAAATTTATTATTATTATTTTTTTAATATTTATACAAATAAAATATTTAAAATATATTATTTAAAAATTTAATATTTTTATTAAATTTATGTATTCAAAT
>SNQJ01S0111319.1:37433-54570 GCA_010110895.2 Picea sitchensis | reverse complement strand
CGCTAGAATGGTGGCAGCTTATCTCTGAGAAGAGATGTGACGGCTACTCGCATTCGTAAGAAGATGATTACAATGAGGCTCTGAAGGCCCTTTTATAATATATGGGAATACCAAAATTCCTAGACATCCAAAAAACCTAACCCTAGGAGATGAAGCGCCAAAAGTCATGTGGGCCCCGTTTGGGTAGAGTACATCAACTTCCCGGGGTCGTAACTTTTGCATACGATCTCCGTTTTAGGCGTGTGATAGCTCGTTGGAAAGGTAATGTCGAGGAGATTCATTTTGGGGGCTCAATTATACCTTTCGATATCATTGAGAACCTCGATCTCAAAAAACCTTCATTTGGACCCTCAAAATGGCCCCGGAAGTTAAAACCTGCTAAAAATAGTAAATTGCCAAAATGGCCAGAAAACTGTTTTGATCCATTTGGAAAAGGTGGGTGGCCACCGATATCCACCTGGATCAACCTATAGCATATTTGTGTGTTGCTTTGCTTCTTGGAGTTGTGCCTCTAATGCCTGCAACTCTAGATTCTCTTTGAGGTTCTCATAAGTCTGGGTACTTCTAGCGCTCAGCTTCTTCCATTCCAAGGAAAAGGTTTTTAATCGGTCAACTGTGCTATGGGAAGTTGCCTTCTTTAGATATCTTATTTCTTGAGGAATCTTGGGCATGGTACGAAGTTCCAGATCTGCGATGCGCTGTTGAAGTTGCTGGATTACTTATTCAAGTTGTGCCACCTACTGTGGGACATGTTCTTCAATATTCACCTCTGTGACCGTCACAGAGCGAAGTGCTTTGTGAACCCTTTCCTATACTTCAAGTTGCTCTGCTACCAATTGGTCCTTGCTCTGCTATAACTGTGATTTTTCCTCATCCCACTTTGCTTGTAGGGAAAAATTTTCCCATTTTTCCTTACTCTGTTGTTCTACAAATGCGCTTTGTACTTGTGTCAAAGCCTGGGTGGCTTGCGATGTGTCTTCTGGATCTCGTCGAAGGTGAGATTCGACTTTATCGATGATCTGGTGTAATTGGGTGGGCTCATTGCCTGTTCCTGATGTTCCAATTGTAAAGGGCATAGTATAAACTACTATGTTGGACTAGAGTGCCTGTTTCACTTCTTAAAGTTCACCCTTGATTCGACTAAATACCTCCTCTTGCTTTGCTTCTTGATTTTCTGCGATCTCTAGTGAAGCATCACTCAACGCACTGATTAAGAAGTCAAAGTCATCTAGTGTGAGGGTAGTCTTAAACATAGTTTGGGTGGCCTTAGTTTTATTTTGAGATGAGGGCTTTGGTGGGGTAATCTTCCTTTTCTTAGAGGGATCCTCCTCTTCTCTAGGCAAAGTAATCTTGCCTTTGTTTTGTTCAACTTTTGTACCACCTAGTTCTTCACCATCACTTCCCTGCGTAGGTGAGATCGAAGTAGTCTTCGTGGATATGCTATGGACATCTTGAACTTCACCATCCTTCTTAGCCTTGCTTGGTCTAGGTGTATTCGGCATAGCTTCAGGGCTATCTACGTCGGACATGTCTGTGGGGTCCGCTACAACAAGGAGGTCAGCCGACCATTCCTTGGTAATCTGCTCCAAGTCTTCTATTGTCAACTTGTAGTACGAATGGAGCTATTGTTTGTGCTCATCACCGTGTGTTGTGATATAGGTGAAGTGGTGGTCCGCGTTGTTACACATGATTTTGGTCACTCTGGTGATGTCTCAATAGTGATGTATTCAGGCTCCCAACAAGGACTTTTTTCCTGAGAAAAGTGGCTCCTGTCTTCTTCCAAAAACATATTTTTAAGATGAGTTCGCAGGCTGTCTATGGTCTAGGGTGCGAGAATCCTTCATTCTCACAGGCCACCCACACTTAGGGTGTGAAATTATCGCAGTCTGCTCCATATATAGGGTGTGAACCTGTTTTTAAGTTTGGAAAGAAGAAGAGGTCACGAAGTTTCTAGAAGGCGATCTTCTAGAAAATGAGTTGGCATTCGCATGGTTATCATTCTACTGACTTCTCAGATTTGGTGGGATCATCCTCATCCAATTAACCATCTCTCCTTCTCCTATATATTGAAAGGTTTCTCATGGAAAAGGTTAAGCAATATTGAATGAAGAATTGGTGAAAGAATTGTGTGAAGAACCCTACTTGGACAGAAGCTTGAAGGCTCTATTTGGTCTATCAAGAGGTATTGGATCTTCTTCATGCAAGTGCAGGGAAAGTGTGTGTGTTGGAACCAAGGGTCACTGAAAGGAAGCTTGTGACATCAAGGCAATTAGGTTGTATCCTCTACTTTCATTTAATATGATACAGTGGCATGTCCCTTTCCCATAAAGTCACTCTTACTTTATTGTGTAACTCCTTGATCATATGCATAGGTTGACATTGAATATACTTTTCTATCTTCACTTTGGTTGGTTTGTGTTGTCATGGACTTGACTTCACGAGAGCACCGAAGCGAAGCGGGAACAAAAAATACCTAACGAAGTGATATAAAGGTATGTCACTTATTCCTTCCTATTAATACATTCAATGGCTACAGCTTAGGGAAAGAGTCATGTCATGTCCTCTTTTGTTCTAGATCCAGGTGGATCTAGGGAGATCTGTTAGTGTCCGCACCTACCGATTTTTCCGATAACAAAATTGGTGACTCCACTGGGGATACAACCCATTTTTGGTGGTTTTTCCTTCGCCATTTTCTCTTAGCTTACCATTTTTCATTCCCATCAATCTCTAAGTCTTGAGGATACCCTTACAGACTCCCTGGATCCAGAAGTTCCTTCAAAATTTTTGTCTTTTTTCCAAAAATTGCTTGGTTTCAGGCCTTCTCGCACTACACCCTTCTGTAGCCTGTGAGAACCACTAGAGTTTTCACCCTACTGTTCAGTTTAGTGCAAACTTCTCACACTCTGCCTGTGTCTAGCCTGCAAGAATCCTTGATTCTCGCACTGTACTCCATTTCTAGCCTGCGAACCCACTTGTAAATTTTTTGGATTAAGCCTTTTATGTCCTCAGATGCTCAAATTTGTTTGTGTGTCTAGGAAGAACTTATCTAGCCAGTGATTGAATGTTTCTTGACTTCAAATCTTGTGAATGATTAGTTTCCGGAAATTTAAAGCTCTTCTTGATCACGTTTTCTCAATTTTTACCTCTTGACTTTTTCACAACAAGGATATAATCTTCGGTTGTCAGATCTGAGTGATTGTTGAGTTGAGAGCCTGTGATTAGTTTAAAAGTTGAGATCTTTTGTTCTTTTCAATTTCTTATTACTTGGAAAATTGTTACCCATATGCATTTGAAAAGACTGGTCTTGTCAGTTTGTTATTTTTGTCTTCATTGAAAGATTGGTTCAGGTTTTTGTTGTATATTTCTTTTTCGTTGGTTGCTTGTTTTTATTAGTTCCACCCCTATTGTTTGGTTTCTAACAAAAAATTAAATACATTTTATTTTTTAAGCAACTTTGTATTCAAAAAATATTGGCATTCAAGTACTGAAAAAGAATCAATAGAGAATTTTCATTGTTCATGGTTGTTTGATATTGCATTTCCGAGAAGATCACACATCGTAGTTCACATTGTTCTAGAAAACTTATCTTTCCCTCTTGTAGATAGGATTCATAAAACAAATTTCGTATCATTCATTCCTATTTATGCATTTTTGGGTCCGATTCTCACACAACATCGATTTCATTTCCGTCTCCTTTTCAGTAACAACAGCCTTTAATAATATTGCGCGATTTTAAAATTCAACTATTAACATTTTCTAGGACTCTTTTACACCAACATTAGCTAGGATAGAGATTTGGAATAGGCAGTGAGACACACTCTCCAAAGCACAAAACATACAATAGCATCTTGTGATAAGGAGTGTCAAATTCCATTTGCAGCATTTTTTCCTGGGAAGCCCTTCTCACACAAGGGTCAAACTCAAGGTCGCATCGAGATTGACAGGGTTACTCACCCTGCTTTGTTGATATCAGTGTAGAGATTGCATGTATTACGAGGGTCACTTGAAGGTATACCCACAATGATGAGTGGAAGCCTCTCAAGCTAAGTTCGGGCTAGATACCCTACCCTTGCATGTGGATCGGACTATTGAATATTCCCCCAAGCATTATTGTTGTTGGTGGTAACCTTAGTAGCCTATCTTCTTAGGGTCTTACACAAGGTGACTGTGAAGGGACAAGTCTTCATGGTACCAGGAATCGACGTTGGCCAAACTCACTCGGGCTCCTTGGAGGGTATACCCATGATTATGTGTGGGTTCTTTCACTAGGGTGTAAGACCGTTAAGAAGGTCGTCAACGTAAATTTTCCACCCTAGCCCATCCCCTTCTTGTCTTGTCGTTGTGACGTTGGATTTCATCACCAACTAGTGACTTCGGAATTAGAAGGTCTTGTTTGCTTGGTTTTGTTTCCTAGATTTTTACTAGCGCATGTTGTTTGTTTACCCAAGTTGACCATAGAATTTCCTTCGTAAGTTTCTAACTCGATCACAATTGACCCTCCACGCCATTCATGTAAGGCTTACCCCCAGAAAATATCGAAGGTTCTCAACTCTTGCCCACCAACTCATCGGAGGGTTCTCCTCAATAGAGTGAAGTCCAATACATTGCCACCCCACAAGTGGAAAGAACTAACTCTAGAATGGTTCCGAATAACCAATTCTCGAGAGGACTTTCGAACTCCGAGAGACGTATTGTGCGAGTGAATTCTTCCAGAGACTTAGTTGTTCAGTCTTCTGGATCACCAACTGGACCTTTCCTAGGAATTGAGATTCGAGATCCTTTTTGGACCACTGGCATTTTTAGATGGGATCTCTTTGGCTCAGGAGCAGGCGTTGATATCACTGTCGCACCTGAGCTGCCCGAAATGTCTGATCCAGTCATAGTACCTTTTACTACTTCTTATTATTTTACTGGTACAGAAGCTCCGCGAGATGACCACATCTTGACTCTCCCTCTACAAAAGGTCTATTACACAGATACTATGAGTCCTCATACCGGGGTTACCATGGCTATCCAATCCCCCATTGGCACACTGCTTTCGCCCAGAAATACCCCACCACTTCCACTCGGATACCATGCGTTGAATGCTTCTATTCCGACTCCTACCCAAATCTCATCTGGGACTCCTGGAAGTTCCACTCCTTCTGGGCACCATCATCCCGGTTTCATCCCAACACTTCCTCCACCCCCTTTCAGAGGACATCTTCCATCCTTGATCAGAGGCACTGATCCTAGTGGCACAATTCCATTGTTCACACCAAATTACCAGATTCCTATTGGTGGACAATTTCACCAAGGAGGCCAAGCTAAACTCCCTTTTGCAGGACAAATCCCAACCAGGACGCAACCCTCGATTGGAGGGAAACCCCCACTGAACCCACCCTATGGAAAAAACATACCTCCATCCTTGGCCCAGTACTAGAATCATCTTATACAACATAATCCTTAGCCGACTGGGGCGCAACAACCTCAAGCTATCTCTGTCATACCCCCTAGTACAGGCCAACCCTATACAGGTATGTCTAATCCTATTTGGGGTTTGAATGCTCCACCCCACGCCCATGTTCAAGGGTACAACCCTATGAATTACTTTCTTCCACACCAATAACCAAATCTTCCTGGATCTTCGCATTATATGTAAACTGCTTATGGTCTCACTGGTTTACCGATGGGACTTCCCCCCCAAATTCACCAGTACCCACATGTGAATAGACAGTTACCTTTCCTAGCCACCCTAGACCTCCCGAATCTATCAATAATTTTAAATGATCTGATCCATCACTTTCCTCAATGGCCCACCATACCGGCCAAACTACCATCCAATATACCTAAATTTGATGGTAAGCCAGGGGAGGACCCAAACAATCATGTAATGAATTTTCACCTCTGGTTCTCATCCAACTCCTTGATGGATGACTCTATTTTTTTACGCCTTTTTCAGAGAACCCTCATAGGTTCCACCATGAAGTGGTCTATAGAATTACCACGAGGCTTATTCGCCAACTTCAACACCCTCGCTATGGCTTTCCTGACCCACTACCAGTTACTGATTTGCTACGAAACGGGAACTGAGATTTTGAGTTATTTCAAACAAACTAAGGCCACTCATATCTCTGATCACATTCATGAGTGGTGATGGAGACGACGTCTCATCAAACTCAAACTTCCCGATCAGTTGCTGGCAGAGTGGTTCACGAAATCATTCGTGAACGACATCGGTCATGACATTCCCATGGGTGGAGTGGTCACCGAAGAACAGACAATCAATTGTGCCCAATACTTAGACCTTGTTTACTCACAAATGGGTACTCTTTACGACTTACTCCCTGATGCGCCTCGCCCTTCTACTTCCGCTACTTCAACTACCCCTGATGCTTCCCATGTAGTCGACGGTGTGATTGGCACTTTCCATGCCCAACCTCATTCCATCCAAACCTCTGGAAACAACCCCAAACCCATTTCTTCTAATGTTCAAAATGCTCCATCTCCTACCCCTCCCACCGGTAAGACTTCTGAGGTAAATTCTATTCAATCTACCCCCGCTGCCAAAAACAAATCCAGAAAAGGAAAGGGTAAGAATAAGGAGGAAAAAAATAATTCGCAAACTAAGAAAACTAAAACACCACCTATTGATGATAGGGATAAGCGCAAACCTCGATACCCTTGTCTTATCTGTGGTGATGATCACTACACTAAGGATTGTCCATGACGAGCCAAGGTTACGAAATTCCTTCAAGGGACCACAAAACCACCCACTCCGGCCGTATTTTCACAACCCTTGCCTTCTCAACAACAAGCCCAATTGATTATTCATGACCAACCTTCCCCCTCCAATATATCCTATTTCTTAATGTGTACACGTGATTCAAAGCAGAATGAAATCACACTTACCACTCGAGCCAAAGATTATTCTTCCTCCAAAGAAAAGGTTGATGTGATACCTCCTTCGTTGGTTCAACCATCTCCCATGACTCCACCTACCAATGGTCCTCTTCATCTCAAACGAACGAACCTAGATACAGTTCTTCACCCTCCTCCAAAGGGTGTTGTTCAAAAATCGGCTTTCAATCCCCATGCACGTGCTTCCCAGAACTACAGTATTGTCAACGATCTGGCCCAAGCACTATCCGTGATGTCAACCCTCGAAGTCCTTTAGAGTTGTCCAATACAATGGAAGGCACTGTTGAAATCTATTGGTGGAATCGACCCTACGGAAACGAATTTAATAATTTTTGACTTGGAAGATCACATTCCAAGGTTACCCCCTCAACACGCATTCCAAATACAAGTTATTGTCTACAAAAAAAACATTTGTAGAACAGTTATCAACGAGGGTGCCTCGATGTGTGTCATGTCTATTACCTACTAGAAAGCCATCAGATCTCCTCCTTTGACTGAATCCCACAACACGCTCAAAGCCTTAAATGGCTCTGGTTTTAATCCTTATGGTGTCCTCCCTTTGTTTCCTATTACATTACAAGGAAAAATGGTCCAAGTTGAAGTGGAGGTCTTTGACGCTCCTCTCGATTACAACCTTCTACTCGGTCATAGATGGATTGATTCCATGCGTGCAGTTCTGTCGACTCTTTTCCATGTCGTGTGTTTCCCACATCAAGGAAAAGTAGTGACCGTCGAACAATTAGCCTTCTTCCACTCTGATACACATACTGAAAACGTACCGTTCATTGCAACCCCCCCCAAGATACAAGAACATCGGTGTGGGTCTTCTTAAAGACTCCTCGTTAATAGGTACTTTCCCCATACCACCACCCGATGTTCCACATCCGTCTGTTGCCTCGATCAACATGATCTCCACCTCTATTCATGGAACCCCTGCGTCTGACGACCCATGGGTGGTACCCAACCCCGGTGATCATCTTCGTTATGGCGATGAAATTCCACTAAGTCTGGTTGAATCCGCTTATCAAGCCATTAATCGACAACCCCTTCTACTCCCTCTCTTGGTGATTTATCTCCAGATCTTTTTTGCATCATTTTTCCCACAGACGATATGATTATGTATGTTATGGAAGACACCCCCTGGGACGATGGACATCATCGTTCCATCCTCTTCGTGGAAAAACACACCATCAAGGGTTACCAATGGATCTCGACCCCATCGACCGTTGTCGTCATTTCTACCATTCCCAAATCTGCACATGATCTGTTCTACGAAGGGAACTTAAGTAATATCTCACCCACCATCCCCCTCAACATATCCATAAAACCTGGAATTGTCGAAAATGTGCATATCAGAGCTTCGTGTTCCCCTAACGAAATTGTCACCTACAAGTCTCTTTTCAAATAATTTTGTGATGTCTTCACCTGGAGCTATGAAGAAATGTTGGGTATTGACCCCAACATTGTGATACATGAGATTAAGACATACCCCGACGCTAAACCCGTCTGGCAATGACTTCGTCCAGTCCACCCATGTAAAGTGACCTCTATCAAGATTGAAGTCGAGAAACTT
Source organism: Picea sitchensis (assembly GCA_010110895.2). Taxonomy (NCBI): domain Eukaryota; kingdom Viridiplantae; phylum Streptophyta; class Pinopsida; order Pinales; family Pinaceae; genus Picea; species Picea sitchensis. Next base: position 46,097 of record SNQJ01S0111319.1, on the reverse strand, counting down.
CTCAAAGCCAGCTTTATTTTCCCGGTGGCTCTCACTGACTGGGTTTCCAATCTTGTCTCGATCGATAAGAAACAAGGCACAATCCACGTGTGCGTTGATTATAGAGACATTAACAAAGCTTGTCCTAAAGACAACTTTCCTACACCCTTCGTGGACTAGATCGTCGATGATTGTGCTGGAAGTGAAATATTCTCTATGATGGATGGTTTCTTCGGATATAATCAAATTAATATCGTTCCTGTAGACCAACACAAAACCGATTTTATTTGTCCTTGGGGCACTTTTTTCTATCGGAAACTTCCTTTCGATTTAAAGAATGTCAGCGCAACTTTTCAGCATGCTATGTCTTACGCCTTCCATGATATCAAGCACATTGAGCATCCATTTCACAATGACTCACCCGCTCATTCCATGCACTTTGTCGATCATCCAATACACTTCTGTGCCATTTTCCTTCAATGTTGGTTTTACCATATATGCTTGAATCCCCACAAATGTGTTTTCTGCGTAGAATCCAGATGACTTCTAGGCTTTATTGTTTCACGTCAAGGGATCCAGGTATATCCTTTGAAGGTCGAGGCAATTCTCAATATCCCTCCTCCTTCCTCACTTCACCAGTTACAAAGTTTGCAAGGGAAGGCAAACTTTATTCGTCGTTTCATCCCAAACTATGTTGAGCTAACTCTTGCATTTACGCGACTGCTCAAGAAAGGTTTTGAGTTCATATGGGATACCACTGCCAAAAAAGATTTTGAAGACTTGAAACTGTCTTTGACACATACCCCACTACTCTCCCCACCTGATTACAATCGATATTATTTCCTTTACCTCGCAGCCTCAGACTATACCATCGCTATGGATCTCGTCCAGGAGGAGGATTCTCATGATGAACATGTCATTTATTACTTGAGTTGGAGTCTTACAACTACCGAAACCAAGTATTTACATGTTGAAAAACTGGCCTTGGTAACCGTCCAAGCTGTTCAAAGTTTCCAGCACTATATCCTCTCTCACAAGACTACGGTAATTTCTAACTGTAACCATATGCAGCACATTCTTACATGCCAATTTCTAGGGGGAAAATACTCCAAATGGATCGCAATACTCCAGGAGTTTGACTTAGAATTCGAACATGCTAAGTCCAAGAAATCCTTAGTGTTTTCCGAGTTGATATGCGACCTTCCCTACTTTGATATGGAAAATGTAGCAGTCGATTCATTACCCGATGAATCGCTTTTCCTGATTAGTTTCGATGACCTTTGGTACAGAGATATCATCATATATTTCTAGACCCAGACTTTCCAACTCGATTTTTCTAGCACTAACCGCCGTCGAATACGCTACCAAGCCCATCAATATATTATCCTCGGTGATACTCTTTATTTTCGTGGGATTGACTCCATTTTTCAACGCTGCCTCACATTTGACGAAGCCGAGAAAGCCCTAAATGACTGACATTCTGGAGCTTGTGGTGGTCACATGTCTAGGTATGCTACTGCCCAGAATATCTTATGTGCAGGGTATTTTTGGCCTTATTTATTCAACAACTGTATAATCGTCGTCCAAAAATTCCATGCTTGCCAACCTACAACCATAAAATACAATCACACCCTACTCCTCTACACCCTGTGGTCTCCATTGGCCCTTTTGCAAAATGGGGTATCGATTTCATGACATGTCACCCTCACTCGGTCGAGGGGCATGGATACATTATTGTAGTCGTAGATTATTTTATGAAATGAGTCGAGGTGATGCCAACATTCGACAATACTGGAAAGACTGCAACATTATTCATATTCAATCACATCATAGCTCATTTTGGTGTTCCTCAGGCCATCGTTATTGATCATGGTAACCACTTTAGAAACTTCATGATGTCCAAACTCACTGAAAAGTTGGGCCTTTTCCATGAAAACTCAACACCCTATTACCCACAAGCCAACGGCCAAGTCGAAGCAATAAACAAGGTCCTCATTACCATGCTTCGATGAATGATAGGGATTCAAAAAATGAGTTGGCACACAATGTTGTTTTTGGCATTGTGGGATTATCGGATGTTAGTTAAGTCTGCTACCAGGTTTACACCATTCCAGTTAGTTTATGGTCTAGAATCCATCTTGTCGATTGAATGTGAGATACCCTCCCTAAAACTAGCCGTCAAACTGCTCCCGAACACTTCTGCCAAAGAAGAATGTTTGTTGTATCTTATGCAATTAGACAAAACCCGTCACGATGCCACCCTAGTTATAGAAACGTAGAAGAAATGCATCAAAGACCAATATGACAAACATGTCAGTCCACGCATTTTCTCTGAAGGTGATCTCGTTCTTCTGTACGAACAAGATAGGGATAAACTAGGAGCTGGAAAATTTGAAACTATGTGGCGAGGTCCTTATATCGTCCGATGAGTTTTGGAGAAAGGAGCTCACGATTTGGTAGAATACGACGGTATCCCTTTGAGTGAACCCAGAAACGGGTTGTACTTAAAGAAGTATTATGCCTAACATCACCTGTGCATGAGTGCTTGTATTTTATTGTATCATACTTCTTGTGTGTTACTGTAGTATGATTTTTTCATTATCTAGTCTCTTCCCTCGATTACTTATGTTATGTTGTGTTTAGTTTCCATATGTCAGAGTCTTCACTACCCCACATTGGCTTCGCCGATGGCGCTAGCCGCAGTACTCAGAACCTTTCTTTTTCTGCATGGGAAATTTACGCACCTACAAACGAAATTATCAGTTTGTGAGGTGTGTGCCTAGGTCGTGCGACCAATAATATTGCATAATATATCGTCATCGTCGAATTGTTGATTGATACTATTTCGCTTGGCATACGCCACCTGGTTATATGACTCGACTTGCAGCTAGTAGTACTCCATCTAAGTAATGTCTATGCTATTTGAAGTCCTACTTTATTACGGGTATATTTATGAATTTTCCTCTTGGAACGTTATTTTGATTATATTGAGTATCAACACATTCCTAGATGTCTAAATACATTGACTGATGCATTAGATAACTATGTGTTAGACAGAAATTTGGGCCATTTATAAACCAATCACACAACACATTTATAACACAACACAAGATAAGTTGGTAGAAGTCGTATATATGTATATAACGATCAAACGTTTTTACAAAAAGTTTCTATCCAAGGACCAAAATCTCAAAAATATGAAGCCCATGGCTTCTACAAAATAGCGTCACAGTTGACGCTCACGATAACACATGACTGCTCGGGCCACCCTACGAAGCAGTCAACTGATAGACTCGGACACCCCCACATCATGATGATGGTAACATCTAGGGATCTCCCCAATAGCCATATCTAGTATGTCAGTAGTCAACCCCTCTAAGTTCTGCTCCACTGCCTCGTAGTCTTTGGCATCCCATCTCGCCACTGGAGCCGCCTCCCCTCGTCGTTGAATAGGAGACATTCCCAGAGGTCGATATGGCCCCACATCTGTGTCATCAAAAAGATATTGTTTTGATTAGTTCTTGGATAAACACAAAAACATTTCATATGATAAAAATTACAAAAACATTTGAAAATAAAAAAATGTGAACTTCTTACCTAAATCACCCCACTGAGAATCCTCAGGTAGGGACAAATTTGGATCCCCTCGGAAATCCAAACCAGCGTATGTGTAGTCATCAATCATCAACATCTGGGGACACAACCAGTCAAAAAATGAATCATTATACTTGATGATAGGCCCTGCTACGTTTCGAGCCATGAGGTTGCACCACCTCAGCATCCTCGGATCCTTTAGGGCTGGTAAACCCCAATCAACCTGTAATCTCAGCAATGGGACCCTCTCGAGGAAGAAGGACACCAAAAGTGATCCATACCCAAAATGCTTCAAGTTTCCCCTTCTGCACTTCGTCAATTGCCTCTTCATACTACAAAGAACTAAATCTGACCAGTTGAACACCCGAGGCTCTGTGCACTCTATGCATATTGGAAGTAGCTTTGGAGAGCCATGTGTGGAGCTATGCTCCCGGCCATGCATGCTATAGTGAACAAGATGGTTCGCAGGGTCAAGTATTGGACCCCCCAAATAGAAACCTTGCCCTTGCTTCTTTCTGCCTCAGGAACACAATACTGGCGACAATACTCACTCATAGGGAGTCTGCCACCTCGGCCACCAGTCAAACTAGCATGGTATCCATGCCATGATAACCCTATTAGAAAATAGATATCCTCAATATCTAGGGTCAACGTGTGGACTCCCACATGAAACAACTGTTGTTCCATGTCCCACATATGAACCAGGTACTCCAACAATCTGATTTGGGCCCTCATGCTCGAAATACTGAAGAATTTCAAGACCCCACAGTCACGGAGGGTAGTGACGGTACCCAGGTCATTCCCAATGATAGCATCATCCTCCTCATGTTCTCTTTCTCTCCATTCTAGCATTATGATGGTCAAACAACTACACAAGAGCCATAAGAGAAGGGTCAGCAACTTATTTCAAACTTTGGCATAATTCTTATTGAGCAGTAGACAATTTTAAAATTCATTTTTTGGCCCCCGCAGGTGCCCCTTTAGCACAGTGTGAGATTCTCACAGGTCTCGCATGGCCAGCCTGCGAGAATTCTCAGGTGCAAGTTATGGCCCTAAAATGGACCTAAAGCCTTGAAAATTGTCAATAAAAACTAAAAATAAACCATGGAATAGGTAAAAGATCAAGAGCTTACCTCATTGGCAGAGATGGTTCGCCAAATGGTCGGTTGTGCCTCCCGCGATCGAGCAAATAAATTTGGGGGAAAATGAGATGTTTTGTGCAAAGTTTTTGCCAAAATCACAATGAAATGGTAAAAGCCCTTTTTACCCATATTTATTCACTTTTTACCATTTTTGTTGATTTTTTATATTATTTTGTCTATAAAACATAATTTCCTAATAGTCCTATGAGTGTGGTTTTTTGCAGATATAGCAACTTTGGAGTCCAAACGAAGGAGTACGGGTGTTTTTTCTTTTTTTCGCATGTACGACTGCTTTTAGGGTTTTTAGAAAAACCTCGAGCTCAGTCTTCGTTCGTTCTCGCCCTCGAAAATACATGAGAACGTAGCCAACTATACTTTTTTCGTCTTTTCATACTCGTCATGGTAACACGAAAACGACGAACGCAAAGGAGTATCCTTTAAGCTCTTTTCACACTCCATAAAAATGAAAGGATGGTCGAGCGATCTAGTTCTGTTCATGCTCATAAAAGTATCTGAACAAAACGTTCGATGGGCGATAGTTTATCATTTTTTCGGTCATGTCGAACTCTTTTAAGAAAAAGGAACTGAGAGAGTTCTCTTTAAGTGTTTTTCAGACTCTCAAAACATGAAAAACCCCCAATTTTTCTATCCTTGGACTCGTTAAACAAACATAGATAGACACGTAATGGGACCAAACCACTCCTTCCTAGGATTCGTTAAACATACTCCGAGGGTCTCGTCTGAAGGATGAGCTTACATCAACAAGCATATGTTATCCTCCTCAAGATTACATAAAAATAAAGAGGTACTCGCCAGAAATGGTGGGGGAAATTTTGGGAAAGGAATGTGTTTTCGTATTCATATTAATAGCAGTAAGCGTCACTCTTGAACATGATATCTCCTATTCTTCATTTGAATTTGGGTTGGGAAATCCATTTGTCTCTCGGTCGACTTGCTACAAGGTCATATCTTGGGTCGTCTTTGTGTCAGTGTTGCCAAGTCCTTGGTCGTGTCATTCATATGTTCAAGAGAAGTTCACACGGTCCCTTTATTGAGTCAGCCATCTGCAATTGTCCATTCTTACTATGTCAGCCTTCCCTATGTCCATTTCAACCTGTATTCATACTCTGTTTCATCCTCAAAATATGTTAGTTATTTTATGTCATTGATGGGGGATACATCAAGGCCCTCCTGTGACGAGTATTGTTCCGTCAACTCCAACTCATTATCCAGAAACAAGACTTAGAAATTATCTGGTACCTTGGAACTTGCATGCCTCAATGGCAGGTTTCCTCGCTTTCGACAGTGGGTTTTCATTATTGACCCCTGATCGGGAGGTTCCATTGAGTGTTCGACCTCAGCTCATTTATTCACATTCATTAGATTGTACTAGTGTACCTTGGGATTCATTGACATTAATGGTGATTTCCCTCGCACTTGTTAACAGTTTCATCAATGACCGGTAATCAAGTGGTTTCTACCATGTTCAACTTCAACACATGTAATCGCATGGCTAGATTCATACTTTCAGGTGACGGGATTGAAGACCCTGGGTCTCATCTTTTTGATCCAGGCTGTGATGGAGTATGTATGATTTACCTCGGCACATAGATCCACTTTGTATGTCATGTGGCTATGCCATCTTAATTTAAGTCTTCTAGAATAGATCCACAGTGTATTCCTGGTGTTTATGCATCATTTTGACGGCATGTATCCACGGTGTATGATTGGTGGCCATGACCTACATTTACGATTTCATTCATCTGTGATCTGAATATGGGAATGCCTACCTCAGAACTGGTATTATATTCTGCAAATGCTTGGTTGTTTGCAGGTTTTCGATTAGGTGCACTCCTGGTTTCTAACACACACATGAAGATTACAAAGTATTTCAGTTGTCATATATTTTGACCTCATACTTTGGGGGGCATTTTGTTACACATGATTTTGGTCACTCTGGTGATGTCTCAACAGTGATGTATTCAGGCTCCCAACAAGGACAGTGATGAGTTCGCAGGCTGCCTATGGTCTAGGGTGTGAGAATCCTTCATTCTCGCAGGCCACCCACACTTAGGGTGCAAACTTATTGCATTCTGCTCCATATATAGGGTGTGAACCTGTTTTTAAGTTTGGAAAGAAGAAGAGGTCACGAAGGTTCTAGAAGGGGATCTTCTAGAAAATGAGTTGGCATTTTCATGGTAATCATTCTACTGACTTCTCATATTTGTTGGGATCATCCTCATCCATTTAACCATCTCTCCTTCTCCTATAAATTGAAAGGTTTCTCATGGAAAAGGTTAAGCAAGATTGAATGAAGAATTGGTGAAAGAATTGTGTGAAGAACCCTGCTTGGACAGAAGCTTGAAGGCTATATTTGGTCTATCAAGAGGTATTATATCTTCTTCATGCAAGTGCAAGGCAAGTGTGTGTGTTGGAACCAAGGGTCACTGAAAGGAAGCTTGTGACATCAAGGCAATCAGGTTGTATCCTCTACTTTCATTTAATATGATACAACAGCATGTCTCTTTCCAATAAAGTCACTCTTACTTTATTGTGTAATTCCTTGATCATATGCATAGGTTGACACTGAATATAATTTGTTATCTTCACTTTGGTTGGTTTGTGTTGTCTTGGACTTGACTTGTGTTGTCCAATCACCTGTGTTGGTCTTTTCTTGCGAACTAGCTTGCTCACGATCAGCTGATAGGAAAGGCGCACAACGCCACTCTGGATAGAGGCTACCTTGTAGCCTCTATTGTAGGAAAATCTCCCTGCGGACAGGTATATTGCCTCAAAGATCTAGACCCTACTCTAAGATAGAAATTTCTTAACATGGACACTGACTCCCTTTCAAATCCATACAAACTAGCACATGAGAAGGAAGAAGAACAACAGTACCTTTTTATTGATGTTTGTCCCTGCACACTCCAAATCGAGCTCCGAACTCTCGCTCCTCGTTGAGTCCCATAGATAAACAAGATACGAATACTTCCTACTCTATTGATGTTAGCTTGAAAATAGATCTATCTATCAATGATAGGTTCATGCGAGATCAGACACAAACTAGAAAGAAACAGGCCAAGCATGTCATATTGATGAGAATAACGACAGCAGTACTTACAATCGTAGATGGGAATGCGACAGCTTCGTCAAGTCCCCTTTGTCTAACCCTTGCTTGGAAGATCCACAACCTGGATGATAGCAACTTCACTGATCACTTCTCCTTTGACTGACTGTGTGTTCCCTATGAGATCATAGGTTTGATGCTAGCAATTCTTCCCCTTTTTCACCATCATAGAGCTTGCTTATATAGGTTAAGAGGAGAATAACCTCTTGAGTTATATTTAGAACAAGTTGAGGAACTTCCTCCTTAGATCAGGGATCTTCTGATGGAACCAAGAATTCGAATGCAACTGCCTTCTAAACTTGAGAGATCCTCCCCTTATTCTCCTCAACGGGCCAACTACTGCCTCAGATTAGGCAGCGCTCCCTCAAAAGGGGCATCAGAGAGTTGTAGCGCTCCCTAGGAAGCTTGAGGGGAGTGTTAGTGCTCCAAAGGTGGATAGCGCTCCTTCATAGGGGAAGCCAAGCGTTATAATGCTCCCTGAGGCCTTATAGCGGAGCGCCAGCGCTCCTAAGGCTGATGTAGGGGAGCGCTCACCCTCAGAACCTTTGTTTAAGAGCTCTTCTTAGGTGTTAAGAGTTATTTGACTTCAGTTAACTAGTTCCCCTTCTCCAAATCAAGTGTATGAGATGTTTTAAGTGCCTCCTTAGTGTCATCATTATGACAGTATGCTTGAACAACATTTGCGACACTTGTGAACAACTTGCGACACTTGCGAAAGTTGTAAGGAAGATGCGACACTTACGACAATTGAGAGGAACATGCGACACTTATCCAGTTGAGTAATTTTGACGTGTAACAGAATGCCCCCCAAAGTATGAAGTT
>SNQJ01S0111319.1:0-19211 GCA_010110895.2 Picea sitchensis | reverse complement strand
GTTTCTATTAAAATTCTTACGGGATGTCTGAGGAAACATTTTTTACAAGAGCAATAACATCTACCATCACCCTTTTCACCCACTTTACTTTTTTCCCCACCTCTAACAACATTTTGTGACATTCTTCCACACAAAAATACCCTTTTGGAACCATCATTGTTATAGCAAGATTGTCGCAACATATTTAAATCGTAATATATTTATAGTCCAATTTTAGGTCACTATCGTCGCAATGGCGATGATCGTGACCTAAAAATATTTCTTTTTTTACCTATTTATTTTAGGTCATTTTTAACGATTAATTTTAAGGTTACGTCAGTTGTCTCTCTTGCCATAATAATTTAGTCAAACTATATGCATCGAGATAGTGAAGAATACGAGGTGGATTTAGAAAAATTGAACTTTTTCTCTTGCATGTTGCGACGAAAGAATACTTTCATCGCAAATTTTTCAATATGTAGTAATGATCTAGTTGGTGCTAGAGAAATCTGAGAGTTGGTGCTCTCTGCAAGTTGTAGCTTTCTATCAGAGGTTGTAGCCTCATATTTTAGTTGGAGCTCAAGGACTATGATTTACATGAAAGTTGGAGCTTGATTGACATCCTAAGAAGAAGAGGTATCTCTGTGTATTCTGTGTGATTGATCATTGTATATCTATGCATGTTAAGTTGTCAGCAACACATTAAATAATAATTTAGAAAGAATCAAAAAAGGGAAAAAATTTCAAGATTATATACATAATTGATTCATCCCCTCCCTCTCAGTTATATTTCCAACAGGGGACATGCACTGAAAAACGATCAAGAGCATCCTGCTCTAATACCAATGGTCCGGGATTATTTTCGGCGCAAAATGAGAGCGGAGATGTAATAAAGGAATATATAGAGATATTGCAAGAGATCCAACAATATAATAGAGATATATAATATGTATATAACAAGAGGAACATATATACAATAATACACAATTTCTATTAATGAGTGAAATGTACAAAACTGTAGAAATACAGAGTGAAAGACTCGCTAGAATGGTGGAAAATTATCTATGAGAAGAGATGTGATGGATACTCACATTCGCAAGAATATGATTATTACAATGAGTCTCCAAAGGCCTTTTTAACATAAATAAAATACAAAACCATAACCCTAGAAGATGAAAATCCAACAATTTTGTGGACCCTGTTTTGGGTAGTTTGGTATGTCAACTTCTCGGGGGCATAACTTTGGAATACAATATTTGTTTGGGGTGCATGATAGCTCTTTGGAAAGGTATCAATGAGGAGATTAATTTTGGGGGATCAATCAGAGCCTTTGGATATCAATAAGGTTCTCGATTGTGAAAAAAATTCATTTAGGTCCTCAAAATGGCCTTGGAAATTTAGGAACCAAAAACCTGCTAAAAATAGTAAATTGCCAGAAGACTATTTTGAGCTAGTTGGAATAGGTGGGTGGTCACCAATATCCACCTAGATCATGGATATATTTGTACTTTCACTTCTCTAGAGCTGGAAAAAAAATTTTACAATTCTTATTGAATGCAACATGGAATTGTTCCACCGATATCCCTCTAATGAGTACATGAAAATATTCATTAATACATCCTCATGATGTATTCCCCAGTGATGCATGAGTTCATGAAACTCAACAAAATTCTCAGTAGATTTGTCATCTCTATGTTCTCTAAATCTGGGAAAAAAATCACCCCACTCATATATAGTAGGAAAAACATCTACAAAACTAGGAATAACAAAGAAATTTAAAGGAGAAAACCTCTGAGCCAATATGGATTCCATATGAAAATATGACTTCTTAAAATAGTGGAGTCGCCACTAGATTCTTTAACCATGGATTCTATAGGTGAATGATACGCAGTCTGAATGTGTTTGGTCTTTGTTCACCATCAAAGATCAGATCTGATCATTTTCGTTCTCCCAGGTAAATATATCTCGTTACTCCATTCCCCGACAACGACGCTAGAAGATTTTGGTCCGAAAGTATGCACCTGACTGCTAAGGGAAAAGCTAGGCCACCTCAAGTTTATAATAGTTGATTTTAAATTTTTTTGGTCAGTTGGAGGGTTGGTTTACCAAGACAGTAACACGGTTGTGTTGGAAAACTTGACACAAAGGAGGTTTCTCCTTGGTTGGTGGCACACAAATGACAGACAAGTGAAATAATAAAAACAAGGGGAAACAACAAACCACTCAATGAATAATATGTTGTAAGAAGTTTAATACTTAAAATATCATTTCGAGGCATCAAACATGTATCAAAAACAAAATTACTCCCTCAGGTTGTGATAAAAATGAATATTCACCAAGCATTACATGTTTTCACAGGTTGCATATCAATAAAGAGAAGTTATATAATAGCCAAAGGAAATGAAATGTACTTTGCACAAATCAAAAACTGCATTCAAGATAAGATAAAAACACATGAAGATTTGAATGAAACATTGTCATCAAGAGTATATTCACCGGGTAGAGAGATTTTTAGTCCATGCATAGAACAGTTCCAACTAGTCTGATGTATGGCTATCCTTTTTCCAAAACTCTAACCTCCAAAACATACAGAAACTACATATTTATAAGAGTTGCAGAGGCTCACGTCCATCTGGGACTGAGACTTAACTCTACACTGCCAGTTGTAGAACAACTGATTAACTTGACTAAAAATTGCTAAAGTACAAAAATGTATACTTCACACTTGACTTAATCAAAAGAGTGGTTCTTATCACACACAAAAGACCAATGATTGTGCTTTTAAACTAAAAGAGTATTGAACTAAATCATTAAAAACTACCACTAGCGATGAAACTGGACTGATGCATGTGCTATAATGGACTGAAACTATGGCAGAAATAGATTCGAAGCGACATAATTGAGTTCTGCATTGATCATGGTGTGCACGCATGTTGTTGGAGGCCACTGGAGACAACTAGATGTGAAACGTGAAAATCTCCCAGAGTGACGTGGTGACCTGACGTCATATAAGCATGTGATTGTAGAAGTTGTTGAGGGTGGTTTGCGTCCACACTGCTCCGACCCCCGCAATCCACCATAAGCTGCCACGTACTTCATAATTTATGCCATGGTCTCAATTGCGGGACTTATTTGGAAAATTATTGTTCGACTATTTTCCATTCCCGCAATGAAGTGTGGTCGTCGATCTTGTCGCAATATGTGATCCGGGTGACCCTGATACTTTATCACCCCTGCTAAAGTTCTATCCATCTGCCATAATAGAACTCCCCTAGACACATTTAGTGATGGCGCCAATTTCTTAGACCTCGAGAGCTTTGAGTGTGGAGCATGAAAATCTCCCTAGGTGACTTTCTCCGGGAGTGATGTGGCAGTCTCTCATCACTTTGACACTTTGTAGTTTAGGAGCCTTTGAATGTTGAGCAGGAATACCTCCTGAAGTTTCAAACTCATGAAGTGATTAGCATGTTCTTATCACTAATTAAACCTGGATTAAGCCATTATTATCATCTAAATATTTTGGGACTTCGGGGCTCCGGGCTCAGGGAACTGTGCTTTCTCTGGATTGGAATCCCCCAAAGAACGAACTTGTGAAGTGACACGGTGGTGGGGGCCCACTCTGACACTTTGGTGCTTCGACACTTTGACACTTCGGAGTTATGTTCTTTGTCTAGATTGGAATCTCTCGAACAACGAACTTGCGAAGCAATATAATGTCACGGTTGTTGATGTTTCACATAAGGAGAGTGACACATGTTACTAAAAAATGAGCGAATGATGGGACCCAAATGACCAGAAATGAGTGTCACGTGTTAGTTCCATATGGAATCCACATGTCTCCATGGATGAGCACCACGAGTCCTGACGGATGAGTGCCACGTGCTTCGGCACTTCGACACTTCGGCATTCAATATTTTTTGAATGTTGTGCTTGGAAATATTACGAGGGACGTGGTGAGGGGTCCTAAATCCATTTAGCTCAATAGTAGGAACCAAACCCACCACCAAGATCCAATTAGACTCTGCAAAATTTAATGGTGGAATGGTTCTCCAGATCTTACGATCTAGCCAATTAATCGATGGGCTTTACATTTTCTTGTGAAAGCTCCTCCTTCAATTCAAACGTTCTCATTTTTGTATTTTCTCTTATAGGTGGGACCAATACAAGATAAAAGTCGGTATAAACAAACTGGCTAACAAAGTGGGAAATATTAACTACTGGAGAAGGATGAGCTTGGGATAACCCACGTGCTCAAACATGCAGACAATGATCCTTACACCTACAACAAACCTATTACTAATACATTAACATGTTGGTGTTCCAATTATTGACTTAGATACAATTATCAGGAGAAAACATACATGCAGTAAACGATGGCAAGAAAAATAGTGTCCTTAACTCTAATCATCAATCACATATTGTGGTATACCTAGGGAGGTACCCAATGGGAATGTAGTTATGTGTTATTAGTGGAAGTCATTTAAACCCACAATGTAGTTATGTGTTATTAGTGAAGTCATTTAATATATGAGAAATGTGGTCATTCGAATGTAAGGTGGATCAGGTCCACTATATTAATAAAGGCCCACCATGGTAGCTGATGTAATAAATGTGAGAAGGCTCTCAGGTAGCGTCCCCTAGGAGATAGGGAGAGTTATATAAAGAATTCTAGGCAATGTAATGAAACATAGTGAAGAATATTGTGATTGTACAAGCATGATTGCTTGAGGAGTTTTATCCTCCAAAGGATTAATATATGGTGTTACCCCTACCCTCAAGGGTTTTCTCTATTTCTGTGTTCATGTTATGGCAGGAATGGTTTATGGTTTTGCCATTGGTTATTTTATGAAGTATATTTCTACGTGATCTGGTTTAGGTACTTAACAATTGGTATCAGAAAGAGCCTTCCTCAACAAAGAAGGAAGATTTGTTTTCTCTTAAACATTTTTAGGGAAGGAAAAGAGGGCGGTGCACTTCAGTTTCAGATATAAAGTTTTATGAGTTGAATTTGAAGAAACCAATTATATTTGAATTACTGAAAAATAATTCCAATTTCAAAAACAATCAAATAAAACGGAATTAAAGTGTGCTGAGCATTTTAAATTCGGCATGGTTCAAAAGCCAGCTGATTTTCCTCATTGTAACTTATTGTTCTTATTTTTGGGGGTTTTCATAGAAAGATGTATTTACAGGGAAATGTGATGGCCCTAGTATTGAATCATTCATTTAAGAAATAAATTAACATGGGAAGATACTTGGCCCCATTGGGTAGAACTCAAATTGCAAGCAGGATGTCGCCGCATTTCCAGGAAATCGCCTTTCTGATTATAAGGAGATGATGAGACTTCCAATGCAATAATTTGAAAAATATTGTTAGACAAGTGGTCTCATGGAGAAAATAAGGATAAAGAGAGAACCAAGATCTTATTTTCATGTGAAAAATCTATATTACGTGTTCATGGTTGTAGCCTCATAAAGAAAATATCGCTGTTTCTATTAACCCTCAAAGTTGCATGCATAATTTACCTACCAGTTGGTTAATAGATCCCCGTAAGTTCCATTACTAAAGAATATTCAAAGCATGATGTTGAGGTGAAATGTTCAAATTTTAAAGATTTGAAGATTACCATGGATAAATATGTTGCATCTTGTACTTTCATGCTATGGATGGCGACGAAGGGATATTGTTTGGGATATCTCGGATAAAACTGGTACCATTAATATTAATGTGCAAAAGAAGTTTTAAAGTTGTGGTACAAGAAAGCAGCACCATACCAGGATGTGTCTCTTATTAAGAAAGTTGGACCCATGGAAGATAGCAAAGCAGTTATTGCCTACCCTAAGTTGAATCGTATAAAGCCCATGCATGAGATGAAGCAAAACTAAGAAGGACATAATCAGGAAGCTGGGAGGTCATTGACCCAAAGGCACAAAGTGTTGCATATAAACAGTAAGAACAAATCAGAGGCTTTTGTATATCGCCATCCACATCATATATAGAGATGCAAAAGTCATCACATGCCCTTGCCTTGATGAAAAAGTCATCAAGGCAAAGGCATATGCATCAACACATTTATGCACAAACAAGGAACCATAAAGGAAACCAATAAAGAGAAGGTGCATGGAGGACTACCAAAAATAAGGGAAGATCTCAAGCTACAGAAAAAATCCCATGGAAACCTTGACATGATGCAAAGAAAGATAAGGGTGCAAAGGTAGCGGATAGACATCACGTTCGACTTCAATTGATGATGGATGGTCGTGACTTGCACCAGCTTGGCTGCTAATGTTTATCGGGTCATATTGTATGGAGTTTTCCTAATGTTTCTAAGGGACTTAAACATGTGAAGGGGGGGTTGGAATGTGGTATACCTAGGGAGTAATATGGGTAAATTAGAGGCACCTAATGGGAATGTAGTTATGTGTTATTAGTGGAAGTCATTTAATATATGGAATGTGTGTGGTCATTCAATGTAAGCAGGACTAGGTCCACTATATTACTAAAAGGCCCACTATGGTTGTTGGATGTAATAAATGTGAGAAGGCTCTCTAGAAGGTTCCTAGGAGATAGGTAGGGAGAGCTATATATATGTCTAGGCAATGTAATGAAACATAAAGAAAAATATCAGAATATTGTGATTGTACAAGAAAGGATTGCTTGAGGAGTTTTATCCTTCCATAAGGATTAATATATGGTGTTACCCTACCTCAAGGGTTTTCTCTATTTCTTGTGTTCATGTTATGGTGAATGGTTTATGGTTTATTCTTGGTAATTTATGAAGTATATTTACAGATCTGGTTTAGGTACTTAACACATATTAACAAAACGATTTAATTTTCATCATTAAAGACAAGAACTATAAAAATAGTGAATCAGATAACTTACCAATTGATTCACAGGCTCTTACTCGTTAAAACATCCATTCATGAGATAAAATCGGAAATAATTCTTCTTCATATCCAATCACACACGGTTTTGATGAAAAACACAAACTTGTCTCTGGTCCTAAACATGACTTCTCAATTAAGGTAGCTCCTAAATAGTTCTTTACAAATCCAAAAATGAGGGTCTTTGCAACAACCATCAACCCCTTTCTAACAGGTCGATCCTTTTATTTATAACATATTATTAACTAAAAATAACTATCAAAAGTGCAGCTAAGTAAAAAAAAAACTTGCCACATGGTGCTTTCATCTCTTAGTCTTCTAAGAGTCATCAAATGATCTCACTTGAGTGGATGAATCTTCTCATACTCCAACCATTTGACAAATATTTCCTCGCACATGTTGGCATATGGGAACCTATGTTGATCCATCGGGGCCGAAATGATCTCCTTGATCTCCATTGTTGTGCCTGATATTTGACTATTGTAGCACTTAATTGTTGTAGCATTGTCCGAGCCTTGATCGTGTGCTCCATGAACTGTTGCACTTGTCCTGGCACCATGGTCGCCACCTTTGTTATCTCTGCATCCCACGATGACTCTTGTTTGGCATGTAATTTAACTATGTCGTGCAAGTCAACAAATTCATCAGGTGTGCCAAATTTTGGAAGGTCGATGTCTCTCATCGCACGGTTGATTTTGGTATAGATATTTTCGCACTCGGCCCACTTCTCTTGGATTTCCTGATGAGGTTATTGGGTCATTCTTACCAAGTATTTGACCAACTTATTTATGTGGTAGATGCTCCTGTCCCTTAACACCTGAATACTGTGTTCTTTGGCGTCTTGACCCTTTTGATCCGCGCTGATGTAATCAATTATTTCCACATCTTGGTGGGACTTCTCGTACCATATTTCCATGTCTTTTCCCGTCGCTAGCACCATCAAGGTGTCTTCTTGGAATTTGGTTATCCCTGCATTGAAAAGGTGTCACTCATTTGTGAATTTATTGTAGGCATCTTGGAATTCACTTCTCAAGAACATTGTGACCTGTGTGGAGTCCTGATAGTATTTCTCCAAATGGTACAGATGTTCCAACTCCTTTAGTGAAAAGTCCATTTCCTCTTGATATTTTCTTGCTCTATCCAAGGTGGCATCTGTGATCACCACCCCTGCATCGATAAGCTTAGATGTCTTGGCATGCTCCGTGCTAATTAATTTGTCCTCTGTGGTGATGAGGATGAAGTGATCTAGAGTAAGCCTCCTCTTCTTGGTGGTTCTTTTCATGAAGGCTTTCCTCTTCCAATCATTGGATATGGTCTGTATATCAGCAAGTTCATTCACATGTTCAGGGATTTGCTGATCTCCCCAGGCAATCAGATTTCCCAGGCTTCCTACGGTGTATATTTGTTCAAGGATGGGTTATTGGACCTATTTCATGTGTTCTGAAGGTTTGGCCTCTGGTTGTTTCTCATCGGGAGGTAGAGTATAGGATTAAATTGAAGCATCAGGGGTAGTCTTGGTACTTACTTGATAATTGGTTGTTGAGATGTCGATTTCGTACTCTGGAAATTCTTCCTTTTGTTTGCCCAAACCTGGCTCGTCCATTGGACTATCCATTTGGGTCTCTAGTACATCAGGTAGCTCTATGTATAAGACTCTTTTAACCTCTTGTTCATTCTTTGGAAGACCCCAAATTTGAGCATCGACGGCTGGGGGAGATGCCTTCGCAGACTCCTTTTCCTCTGTGATATGCACCAAAGTTACCAGGGACACCTCTTAACTTTCCTCATCATCATAGATTGTTATTAAGTTGTGGAGGGGATTTGGTGAAGTTTCTCTCCCTGATGTTCTTGCTATCTCTGTTTGAGCTAAAACTCCCCTTGGTGATCCATCCTATGGCGTTGAAACTTCAGGGTTATCTAACCTAGTGATTTATTCAATTTGTATTGCATTTGGACCACTTGGACCTGTCTGGCTTTTGACTTGGTTGTCGGTAGGGAACCTTTTTATTTCTACGAGGTTTGGGTCATCCTAAAGTTGATCGATTACTCTTTGTGCTTGTTCTATTACAAGAAATCCCCTCACCTATGCCTCATGTGTCATAGGAAATTCCTTGTTCTGCACTGAAGCCCCGACGAAAACCTCTATTTCCTTTGCCACTCTAATTTCTTCCCTGGATTTAAGGGCCTCTTGAGATGACTTCTCTATTTTCATCACCTATTCATGCAGGCTCATGGCCCTAAACCTGGTCATTTTTGGGTCGGCCAACCTTTGTATCGCCTCGTCCTAGTCTTGGGAATTTTATGTGAAGACTTGATCTTCGAACTTGTCATGAGCGTAAGGATAGCATGATGAAACTTGTGAAGCATGTTGCAAGACTAGGCCCTTTGGATCATGCTTGTGGAATCGGCCTGTCGGGAATCTAAAATCAAGTTGCCTCGTCCATTCATGTTTGGCTTGAGCGGTGTCCTTAACCAAGTAGAACCCTACATGGAAACCATAGGGTATGAAGGCTTGTTTCTTGTCCTTGACCAGGGTGGAATTGTAGCCCTGCAAGATGGTTTGATAACATATTTATCCTACCACAATTAGGTCTAGGACATGAACTGGTAGGAAATTTGGTGCTTTTGTGGCCCTGAACACCATGATGTAAGTGTCGCACTCATCCAAGTACCAGTGGCCTACCTTGGATATCAACTTCTTGGCCGCAACAGATAGTCTTGGGCATTCCTTCTTAAAAAGAATAAAATAAATTTGTGTGATAAATTCATCGCATATGAGGGAGTAAGACTTCTTATAATTATTTTCCCATAACATGCTGAAGTAGACGTGGATCGGGAGCTCTGCAACATGCCATCACAGATTCATGTGAGCGAAGATGTTTCTGGTGCACATGACATCGAGAAAGTATGACTCCATGTAGAAAGTTGGTGTCTCTCCTTCCTTCGACGCCTGGGCCTGCTACACACAGATGCTCAGTTGTTTAGAAATTATTGCTCCCCAGTTGAAACCGCTCCCAGAGATCGCCATTGTGTAATCCAAGGGCATCCTAACCTCTAAAAAATATGGAGCATTCCTTCTCTTAATATAATCAACAGATGAGAGCCATCAAATAGATGTATGGCTCCCTTAAGTTGGTCATCCCGTACCAGCCAGTTCTTCGGTTGGTGTACTTCTTTTCCTCCCTCCACCATGAGGCCATCACCCAGCTGGTGTCATGGAATTCATAGAACTTCACCACAAAGTCTGTGTTTAGTCGCTCCTTAGGGTCTCTAAGATTGTAGTATTTCTTAACTTCTACTGGTAGGAAAACCCTGACACATCCACCATTGTCATTGTTGATTAAAACTTTCTTTGTTTCTGTGTGGTCGATGAGCCATTTCAGGACCTCTATGTAGCGGAAAACAGGGGTTCTTCTCTCCACCATGTGTAGATATGACCTGATCATCGAGCGTCCTTACGTCTGGATCACTGTGTGGGAAATATTTTGGGTACTCTTCAAGGCTGAATTTGTTAAAGAGTTTCTCCCAATGTGGGAGTGCCATCTTGGACCTTGTTCTTGCCTCTGTATCGCCAAAGGCTAGAGGCTGGATGAAAACCTTCTTTGTTGTTTTCTTAATGATAGGTTCCGACCTCGGGGTGTATTCCAATTATTTTGTGATCCCTAACGAAGATACTTCGCCTACCTCTGGTTCTTTCAGCTTCGGTGCCCTCAGCGATCGTCTAGTGCTTGGATTTCTTGGCGGCATTATTCTTGCAAATTAAAATAAAATTTCAGAGACTGTGTAAAAAACAAAATCATAAAAAAACATATAAATTATAGCCATGTAAAATTTACAGACTTGAATACATACCTGTGAAGCTTGCTAAAACCTAGTTATTTTTATAATCACAGGATCTCTGCAACCTTCGAATTGCTCATCTTGCTCCTTCGGATGCTCTGGAATTTCCTCGTGCAAAGAATGATTTTGTTTACAATGGCTATCGACGATGCCAAAGGGGAATCCGCTATCGATGATATCCTTACCGATGCTATCGATAGTTGATTCCCCCTCGTCTTTTACCGATGCCAAAGGGGAATCAGCTATCGATGATATCCTTATGCAAGACATTATGCAAAACAAAAACTTCCTTTTGCCAATGCCGATGGATATCAGCGCTCGGTGACTGAGGTTTCACAAGTGGTTCTTTTCCTTCTTTGAATTCCTTCTGATGTTGAATTTGAGCAGGTCAGGTGAAGTGTTTTGGCTGTCGATTCTTTATTCAAGTGTCAAGTCCTTTTAATTCATGGGTTTTCATAATTTTAAACAAACCTAAATAGGTGATGAGATTCATGAGAATAAGAAAAGACAAAACATTTCTCAAAATGAAGTCGAATCAGACAATGCAAAAGATCGAGTGGTACCCAAAAAGAAAAAAATTGATAGAGTCGTTTTAGGGTGTGTTGAGTGCTCAACAAATGGCAACTTACTAGGCGAAAGAAGAATCTTTGTTCCTACCTCGGGCTCGGGTGATGCAAAAGTTGATTGATAACTTAACATTTTTTTATCAAAGCCTCTTTTATCCTTGCATTTGAAATTCCCTGGTTGGTGCACTTGGGCCTACCTGTGGGGTTTTCAACCTTTATTCTACCTTTGTTTCTTGTAACCCTAACTCACACCCCCTTTGAAAAGAGTTGAGTGAAGAATTCACTAACACTAGGCCCTTTAGTTACCCTTATTCACTTGCTACGGTGTTTCTCCACTGCCAACGAGCATCCATAGCCCCGGTGGAGTCACCCTGACGTCACATACCTTGCTCCGCTGCTAGTGAGCATCCATATCTCTGATGGATTTATCTTCATACCCTCTCCTACTGTGTGCTCATTTGATATAGTTTATTTTATTTCGGCAGAATTCCCTGAGCGAGTGGGAGAGGAGGACGTTTGTTATTTGCAAAATGAGATGGTTAAGATGAAATTTTTCTAGCTCTATCTCTGAGGTACATGCAGTCCTTTCCATCTTACCATCTTTCCATTAAGTTTTTACCATACCACCAGGCAGACACTTCATCACTTTTCCAAGGTTGTTCATCTTCCAATGTTAGATAGAGAACCCTTTAAAACAAGTGTAAGTCCCCTAGCGCTTCTTGTGTTGTATGTGAGCGATGAGTCGGGAACAAAGTTATTCATACCACATGAATTGAGGTAAAACATCGTCATGCTAAACACAATCTTCAAAAGAGCAGAAGTACTATAGAAAAAAACAAAAATGCATTCTGCAATTGACCTAGCTAAAACATAACATTGTGAAAATACACACACAAAAATATATAAAAGTTTTTTTTTTTTAAATGGAAATATTGTTTTAAGGCTTGTCCATTCACTGATAGGGTTTCAGGTTCCCCCTTTAAATTCAACAACTAATACATTACTACATTGGGAAGAAATTACGACGAAATATTACGACGATTTAAAATTTCGTCGTAATTGTTTTTCTTTTTTTGGACTAAATTTTTTTTTTTCGGGGTCCAATTATTCGTCGCTCTAGTGACCAACATTCCATGTTGGTCATTATAGTGACCAAAATTCCACGTTGGTCGTTCTAGCGACCAACGTTCCAACTTTAGTCGTTATAACGACCAACTATGTCACGTGTGAGAATCAAACGGTCATTGACTTATTGTTTGTTCAATTTGACTGAATTCATCGAAAGACCAACTAAATCAATCCTATATATATATCTCAGTTACGACAAATGTGTTATAGTTGCGACAATAATTTTCTACAGTTACGTGAGTAATTTATGAAATGGTGTTATGATGCAATGGTGTTCTGGTTTTTTATGAAATCTTGATTTCAATTCTCTTTCAAGAAGAGAAACATTGAATTGATCAGACTCTACATGATATTTTGAAGGTCAATACTTAAAAAAATTCTGTGTGATTTAGTAATTTGGTGGTATTGAACTATTCTGTGGTGGTATTGAACTATTCTGTGGTGGTATTGAACTTCTGATAATTATTATCTTTAATTTGATACCATTCCCACATGTTCTAGAACTTGAAAAAAATGATCTAGGCAGAAAGAATTAAATTTTGGACTCTTCAGCACATTCAGTAGCTCATTGGTCTTGCGTTTTTCCCTTTAGCCACCGAAAGTCAGAGCTTTTGGTGGCTCACTACACTGTCAAATTTTCCACTTAGAGGCCGAAAACCCTAAAATAAAATCCTATCTGATACTTTGCATATCTATACCTCATGAATATTTAGTGATCCATTAAATTATTATGTTTTCCTTCAATTGACGTATTAAAACCCTTAATATGAAGATATTTATCTAAAAGGAGTTAGAAACTATAATGAATCAAGATGGAGTAATGATGTTAATTCACAATCATAGTATGAAAATAGTGTTTTGACAAGACACCAAGATGAGAAATAATGACATAAAATTTATTCAAAATATCATTTGGAAAAAAGTGAATCAAATTAGTATATATGACAAAGATTTGTCTAGAGGAATATGCACTCTCTCGGACCCATAGGAATTGGATCTACTAGATGAGGTAATAGTCCAATCTAGTTTTTCAACCTCTTTGAAGACTTCTTTACAATCATATTCATGGGAATATTTAAGATTTATACACCTAAGAACATGCAGAGGAAACAATAGTGTTGGGAGTCCCAAACAAAATTCAAGGACTAACTACTAGATGACGGGAAGGTCCTTGTTAATATATTAAACCTTGTCCAATGTTAGACAAATTAAAAAGAAAGTAGTATTTCTAATGGATCTAAGTAAGGAAATGGAATTGGAAATTATTTCAGATTCGGATCTCAATGACTAGTGCTAGAGAAGAGGAAAATGCACATTAAAAGACATGATAACAAGACTTAGACATGTTTTTATGAAATTTCTTTCTTAAAGGAAAATCTTAGGATCCAACTTGATATCTTTCCTTCCATGTAATTGGCTCATAAACCCATTTATCTTTTGATATACTATGGGAAGAATCATAAACCTCTTCCCTTTAATTTCAATCGTATTTGCCTCTAACATATATAGGTATGGGAAATCATTACACATGCCTGGAAATCACTAGTTTTTTAGTCTCCATCCTTTGTTTTAAGAAAAAAAATATCAAAATGATTAAGAATGAAATATTGATGCATGAGAATATATTTCAATCATATTAAAAATATCTAGGGAGGCTTCCCAAGAAAAAAACCATACTCTGTAATGTTCCATACAATTACAAAAATTTATAAAGATATTGAAAAAAAATCTATAGTATTTGGAAATGAGGATAAATAAATTTATTAGTATCAATGGATTTTCCATCCATTTCTATAACATATGTTGTTACATCATTAAAAAATACCAGTATAGAATGTTTGAAATCATTGGGCAAAGGTTATGGTTTAGAGGAGGGATGAACTCTCTGTTCTCCACGTTCATCTAAAAGGAAACTAATTTTATTTTATTTAGTAGTTTCAAACTAATATCTCTATCTAATGTTTCATATCAAGTCTTCACAAAAAAATTAACCATGTGAATATATTAGGGTCCTACCCTAACTCCCTTAAATAGATAGATATATTGTTATGTACTGAGGCCAAATCTATTAAATAAGGACTATATAGTAGATGTAGTGTGAAAGAAATAATTGTAATAAGGATTACTACAAGGTTCAACCTACTATAAAGTTCCTTCACAAGAGAGTTCCTATAGGGTTAGATAGAAACTAAGAAATGAAGTAGAAGCAAGGTAATGAGATGTCTTGTGAAGATTATTGTAATGGGAACTCTACTAATCTAGTGGAGTCTTCCTTGATGATGAAAGTGAACATTTCTTTCATAAATAAAGATATTAGTACTTGTGGAATTTTGGTTCCCATGCAATTTCCTATTTGAATTTTGGTTCGAGATCTCCGTTTGACAGTTGGGCGATTTCTGTCAAAAATAGTGTTAGCACTCTATAATTTGCCCAAGGTTGTGGAGGAAATCACACAAGCAACATAAAAACCACTTCAAGTCTTGGATCTATCCCTCCAAGACTCAGAGAGGGATCTCTCTGTCTGATATAGCTTTGTTTGAGTATGGATATTAGGCTAGTTATGCAGGACAATAGGTTTGTTTATGGATTTTTAGTTGGTTTGGTTGAGACATGGAAAAGGACCATTGGGAGAAATGGAGTCAAAGATAAAATATTATTGTTGAATGAATAACTGAGAAAAAATGTGACCAGGCGGGATAATCATTCCAGTGGATCTTTTGAGCTTATAAAATGGAAAATAAGAAAAGACTGAATTCATTTCAAATGTAGAGCAGAGTATATCTGAATTCTACTTTTAAAACTAGGAAGAAAACATAAATATTGTTTCGAGTTAGCATAGGGTGTTAAGAACAAATCATGCACATTATCTTCTCATAGACAATACAAAAAGAAAGAGCATGTGAAAAAGGAAAATGACAAATTACATCAGGGGAAAATTCACCACTTAAACACAACACAAGAATTTGGAAATATAGTGCCTTGTATTCATTCATAAAGTCATTTACATATTTGAAACATTTCCACAATGGATAGGAACAATCCCGAGATACCCTTTTATGTCAGTCTAACCCCCTTTCCTTCTTAAAAGTCATAAGATATATAGCCTTTACATAATAGTTCAATATCCTATAAAAATGGATCTAAAATACTTAAAATAGAATAAAATCAAAACTAGTATGATATGTCAAATCTAGTCCTGATTTAAGGGTCAACCCTTATCAACTAGATCTGCAACAAAATTTGACAGCATTCAGCACTCTCTGATATCTTCAATAACTTTCCAAGTGATGACAAGGCATTTCAAAATCCTGTTTTGACAAATAAGAAATTATTTATCCAAAATTTAGAAGCCACTTAACTTTCTTTTCTTGGCATCTGCCTCAAAATCTAGGAAGTGATGATGATCTGTATCTTTCAGATTTTTATCTTTTATTTGGAACCCCTTCCAAATGATTTGGACACCAAAATATTCGATATGAGAAACAAGATGAACACTCTGTCATTTTATGTACTTTCGGTGGCTTACGGGTATAAAACAGAGTAGGATTAGCTGCCAAAAATAGAGCTTTCAGCAGCTAACAATGCTTTGAGGAAAACGAATAAGCTGTCGAAAATCGTGAGTTTTCCACAATTGTTCAAAACTACAAAAATGGATTTTATTCAATCTACCTATTCTTTAGGATCTTTATTTAGGTCCTCAGCAACTTCAGCTAGCGCTTCTAACTCAGAATGTGCTCTTGGTTTCATATTTTTAAGCCTTAGTCTGATCCTTAAACCTCTAACCATTTTAAGAAACTTACGATTCTCCTTGAGCAAAGTTTTATTCCTCTTGTGTTCCTTTACATGCATTTTATCTAGCCTTTCAAAAAAATCTTTTACGTCATCTGATGTGTTTCTTATAGTCTAGTTTTGGGATTTAATGACCCTCTCAAGCAAATTCATCTATGATATCTCTTCTTGAATCTTTTCAATCTCTGATGATTTGTTGAGCTTACTGTGCCTTCTTGTGAATGTTTCAGGAATCTCCAGGTCTGGAACCTCTGGTGAAAAAGGTGTTTCTTCAAACATAGCTTGCTTAGAAACCTCTCCTTCTACTGACTCTAAATCCTCCTCTAAATCTGTATAAGGAATATTCAAAACGTTTTTATCAGAGGCACCAGTTTGCCCTTCTGTTGCTTGGCTGAAATCAAGCATCTTTTTGGATTTCTTGGACTTGGAAGAAGAAGCTGGCTCCTCTGCGATTACTGGGGAAATGGATCTTATTTTCCTTTTACTGCTCTGTGGTGTTGAAGACTTAGTGGATGAAGTTTTCTTTTTGTCTTTGGGCTAGGGTTCTGGTTCCAATTCACCCCAGAAAAGGAGATACTCCCAACTCTTATCCCTCCTCTGCAAGTCTTCAAGAACTATAATCTTGATGAGGCTATGATGGGAGAGACTACCCTACACCTTGCTAGGTTTGTCCTAGACCTGGTGTGTCATTTTTGTCAAGATTTTATTAAGGTAGAAGGGAATATTCAAAGGGCATCTACCTGTAAAATGGTTCATAAGCTTGAAATGGTAGAACATTACTCTACCATATCTGCCTTCACATGTGATGTATACCTGAACTTCTTTAAGAAAATGTTGCCACTTTTCTTCCAAGAAGGATCTAGGGATATCTTTCTTCCAAGTGATACATTTGTGTTCAAGCTTGAGATAAGACATGAATTCAATGTCTTTAGTGGTGGTTGATTTGAACCATCTTTCACCAGTCCTAGGCATCTGTGTTGTTGCTGCAACAATGGCTTCATTAACATGTACCTCAATTGTTCCAAATCTGGCCTTGGCTCCATCAAAGGTCAATGCAAATGCCTCAGCCACACCTTGATGAAATCCTTGGAGTTTTTCACAAAACCTATAATAGCCAGCATCTCTGATCATCTGGAAAATCTCAGGGTGAGATTCCAGATACGTTATGTCATTGAGATCCTTCCTAAGCAGAGCTCCTCCCTTCTTCATCTGCAAAACAAATATCAACACCTGCAATACAATGGAATTGGGTTTGGGGAGATAGAGTGGCGTTGATAGAGTGAAAACTGAAAATTGGGTAGAGGAAGGATGTGTGGTATGGGGAACAGATTGGATGAGAATTTTATAACAAAACCTTAATATAGAATGAAAATCAGATCATAATGACAACTGCATCATTTGATCAGGACAGACACCATGTGATAGATCGGGAAAAACGAATGATACGTTATTATGGTGATTGGATCTACTAGATTAGGGTTAAACATATCTCACTAAATAATCATATCAGACAAACAATCACTTGCCAGATCATATCATGATCTAACTTCAGTCAATTTCGACAGCACTTGAGATGATGATGATGTGTATACTACCGACATTTCAAGAGTCCAAGGGGACAATCCGATCGTTGGAAAGATTCTGCGCTTTTGGCATCTTAAAGAGACTCACACATGTCGTTTTAGTTGTCGAAAGTGACAACTTTTGGCAGCTTAGAATGCTTTGAAAAATGGCCTTTAGCTGTCGAAAGTGAAAATTGAGATTCTTTTCTAAATAAAAGTACAAACTCATCATTTCTTGAAAAGGTAAGTCTAAAACTCATCTTAAAGACATTTAACTCAAGAATAACATAATATATTTCATCTAATGATCCATCCTATCACCTAGTGACCATAACTTGGGAAACATTTACTTCAAGAGACAACAAGACCAATAAGCCAAGAGCTCCATCAAGAGACCCACCAATCATATCTGAATCATCAGGACTCCTATCAATATAGGACACTACCAAATAGAAATTCCATTTGGCTTCCTTATTTCGCCATATGTCTTCAAAACTTAATGAGGAGGATGATTTAACGTTTGATAATTATTATCTTTAATTTGATACCATTCCCACATGTTCTGGAACTCGAAAAATGCAATCTGGGCAGAAAGAACTAAATTATGGACTTTTCAGCACATTCAGCGGCTCATTGGTATTGCGTTTTTCCCTTTAGCCTCCGAAAGTCAGAGCTTTCGGCGGCTCACTACACTGTCAAATTTGCCACTTAGCCACCGAAAAACCTAAAATAAACTTAGGTTTAATTTAAGAAGAAAATCGATTTATACATTGAAATACCATATTTAAGAGCTTGTCTCTAATCCTTTAAATCTAAAGAAATTGAAAATGATTCTTCTTCTTAATGCTCATCTTATCATGTGATTTGGAAATCATTAGCAAGTTATTTTTTATCGCTAACATAGTCTATCGTTTATCATTACCACGCCAAGGAATTGCTTGCCAGATTTGATTGGTTGTTTTCAAATTAATTTTCTTTACATCATCATTTTTTATGAGAATTAAAGTTGCATTTACGCTTCTTATGTCATGATTTATTTTTCTCCCCAAACTCTTTCTTGCACTTCTATCAATTTTGTTCCTCGATTTTGACAAAATAATAGTAGGTGGATCGCAACAAAGATATTATTAGAATATTCATTTATGTTTGGATGTTTATGTTTAGGTCAATGTGTTGTTTTAGAACCAAGTGTCATTTAGATTCCCAAATAGCCAGTGGTGTATGTTGGATATGAAATGCATTGGTTTTATGCTTTGTTCCTTATTTTTTCTAGCTGATTTTAGGTTTCATGCTTTGTCCCTTATTTTTTCTCAACATGTATAATTTTCATTACAAATATCTAAATATATACCAAATTATTTGAATAGATTTTTATATTGTACTTATAATGTTTCAATGGATTTGTTGTAATAGGTAATTACAATGTCAACTCTAGACGAGAAAAGAGAGCTTGTTATGT
>SNQJ01S0111318.1:16058-40003 GCA_010110895.2 Picea sitchensis | reverse complement strand
TATCTTTTTTGTAATGCTAAGATTTTGCTTTTTAATATCGCAGTTGTCTTTTCGCCCATGGCATAAGTTACCTTGTTGGTTCCCAACGTGTTTTTGACATAAAAACGAGGTTAATTACTATTTTATCATTTTAAGGCATCTTTTACACAAATGTTTTTATGATAATACTATTTTACCTTTTTAAATATATCCATCAGAAATTATTTCAGCATTAGAATACTATACACTCGAGGATAAATGTGAATCTTTGATTGAATACATTAGAGATGACTGACATTTAACATCACACTTGTTGTATAAAGTTTTCATCTTCTGTCATTTGTGTATTTGATCTCAAAATCATGGATGTTTTTTGGTATTTCATTTTGTTGCAAGGGAAAGCTATAATTGAGCATTTGTAAATAATATTATAGGATTTAACATTATAAAATTTGTGTAATTTTTAAATAATTTTTAAAAAATTGTCGACAAAAGGATATTTTTTTAATCATAGGCATGATTAATTTAATATTCATAGGTATGATTTTGCAAATATTTTTGTTTTAAGTCTTGGTAGTTGTGATGAAATTTTTATTCATGAGAAAATTTAAGAATATTTAATTGCTAGACATAATGCATCTAAGATTTGTGATGACATTTTTCTATTAATAATTATTAAAGTTTATAGGGGTGGCAAGTGCAGGGGGGTGGGGAGTTGTTATTGATCTCAATGTATAGCAAGAAATAAGTTTTGAATGGGGATTAGGCGTGGCAACTAATAATTAAGTTAAAGCATTGATCTTTATGAAGGGCTTAAGATTCTTGATCCAAGGCAACTAAGGAAATTGATAGTCATTGGAGACTTAAAAAATATAATTAGAAGCATGCGCTATAATGGATTTCTAAAAGTTTGGTGTTATGGAGCATCATAATCGCTCGGATCACTATCCCTTTTGTGAAGTTATGGGCATCCGTGGAATTTTCTGAAGGCACGAGAGCCTTTTGGTTGATAACTAGACTTCCATCTTCAATGTTTTAAGTAGAATGCTATCTCTGGAAGAAGTTCAAAATAATGGCTACACAAAAATTCTTGAAATAGTGATACAATAGAAAAGATAGATAGAAAAATTAGAAGCAGGGTGCAATAGGATGTATCATTTGGTGATTGGCTAGATAAGGAGTTTGCATTCGACAAGTTCTTTGGAAATGACGTCAATTGGGTCAATTTTAGATAAGGAAAAAGAAGAAGAGTTGTTCAACAAGCCCTTGGAAACGGAATGCTTGGCTTAAGAAATCAAGTCACCTACAAAGGAATAGAATGAAGCTCACAATGAACATGCCTTTCACTAACTATAGGTTTTCTTATGAATTGACACCTAAACAAATGGATGAAATAAGAGTGAAGGGACTATGTTTCAATTGTGACAGGAAATGCAGTAAAGGGAATAAATGCAGTGAGAAGAAATTATTCTACATTGACTGTGAAGAGGAAGAAGATCAAGAATTGGAACCATCACAAGAGATAGATATAGAAGAGACTATTCCAATATATTGTGATGCATTGTTCGACATTAGTACTCCACGAACCCTCAAGATACAAGGATACATCAAAAAGAAAAAGGTAACAGTATTGATTGATTCTGGTAGTACCCATAATTTCATCAATTACAAATTAGCAAAAGATCTCAATTGCTTTATATATTTAGCACCAAAGTTTCAAGTAATGATTGCAGATGGAGGTACCGTAAATTATTCTAAAAAGTGCCATAGTATAAAACTCAACACGGGGGAGTATTTTTTGATAGTCCCATGATTTCCATCCAAATGGGTGGTTTTGATGTTGTATTAAGGGTCCAATGGTCACAATTATTGGGAATAGTGGCCCTTAATTTTCAAGATCTTTTCATGATATTTTCCTCAGCTGGAAAGGAAATTGAGCTTAGAAGTATCCAAGGGAAATCCTCTAAGCTGATAATCTCTAATAGCACAATTGTTTTCACTTGATGTTAAAACATCTATATATTCTACTCCATTAGATCTCCAATTAGTTATCAACAATCATTCCAAGGTATTTGGAGAAATTCCTAAGGGTCTTCCACCTGCTCGAGATCATGACCACGCTATTCATTTACAACCATGAAGTTTACCACCTGACATTGGGCCTTACATGTATCCATATGCACAAAAAAGTGAGATTGAGCATATGACCCAAGAAATGTTAGAGGTCAACATCATTCAACCTAGCCAAAGTTATTTCTCTTCACCAATGGCGATGGTTATAAAAAATGAAGGTCCATGGCATATGTGTTTAGATTATAGACAACTCAACAAAATGACAAAAGATAAGTTTTATATTCCTATCATTGATGAATTATTAGATGAATTGCATGGAGCAAAGTTCTTTACTAAGTTGGATCTTCATTTGGGATATCATCAAATCAAAATGAGGTAGAAAGACATTCCCAAAACAACTTTTAGAACACAAGAAGGTCATTACGAGTTTTTGGTTATGCCATTTGGATTTATTAATGCACCTTCAACATTTCAAAGCTTGATGAATTCTATTTTCAAGCCCTTAGAAAATTTGTGTTAGTATTTTTTGATGACATACTAATCCACAACAAATCTTGGGAAGAGCATATACACCATATTGACAAAGTATTACAACTATTGGAAGATCAACAACTTTATGCAAAGCCTTCCAAGTGTGCCTTTGGAGTTTAAGAAGTGGAATATTTGGGTCATATTGTATCTTATGAAGGTGTAGAAGTGGACCTTAACAAAATTAAAGCTATGAGGTAATGGCCAATTCTCAAAACATTGAAGAAACTTGGAGGATTCTTAAGATTGGCGGGATATTACTGTAAGTTTGTCAAGAACTATGGTCAAATAACAACACCTCTAACAACATTATTAAAGAAGGAAGCATTTTCTTGGACTAAAGCAACAACCAAATCTTTTGAAAATCTTAAGGAGGCTATGTGTACAACACCCGTCCTAGCCACACCTGACTTCACAAAAACATTTATTGTGGAGTGTGATGCTTTAGGCCATGGAATTGATGCATTTTTAATGCAAGAAGGAAGGCCCCTTGCCTTTGAAAGTGACCAACTTAAAGGAAAAAACTTACTTAAACCCATTTATGAAAATAAATGTTGGCCATACTACATGCAGTTCAGAAAATACACCCTTACCTAATAGGAAGACACTTCAAAGAAAAAACAGATCATGATAGTTTAGAGTACTTCTTGGAGCAACACTTATCTTCAAAAGAACAAAAAAACTGGGTTAAAAAGATGCTATGTTATTATTTTGAAATTATCTACAAAAAAAGAAAACATAATGTTATGATAGATGCCCTTTCAAGGAATGAAGAAGGAACAAAATGTTCACTATGTGTTATTTCTATTTCGCAATCTGATTGGGTGGAAGAAGCAAGGATAGAATGGAAGCAAGATCAATAGGTATGCAAGATCATTCAACAATTACAAGAGGACCTTAGTTCATTAGATAATTTTGTATGAAATAATGCTTTGCTACGTTATCGTGATCACCTATATTTATGTAAGAATTCCCAACTCAAACAGAAGGTCCTTCTAGAATTGCACACTTCTCCTATAGGAGAACATTCAAGATTATTGAAAATGTACCACAGAATCAAGAAGGATTTTTTCTGGAAAGGTCTTAAAAGTTATGTTCAAAAGTTTGTGTCTGAATGTTTAGTCTTCCAACATAATAAGGGAGAGACAATCAAGACGTAGGTCTCCTACAACCATTAGCTATACCAAGTCAACGATGGAAAGAAGTTTCAATGGATTTTATTACAGGTTTACCCAATTCCAAAGGAAATACCGTCATCATCGTAGTAGCACTGGATTGGCTGACGAAGTATGCCCATTTTCACTCTCTTTCTCATCCTTTTAAAGAAAGTACAGTAGCCGCAACATTCATGGAAACAATACAAAAGTTGCATGGAGTCTCTAAGATTATTGTAAGTGACAAAGATCCAATTTTCACTGGAAATTTTTGGACGAAATTATTTTTTTATTTGGGTACTCAATTGGCTCACAACTCATCTTACCATTCTCAATCCGATGGGAAAATTAAAATTGTGAACAAATGTCTAGAAGCATATATTTGTTTCTTTACATTTGATAAACATACACAATGGGTCAAGTGGTTTCCCTTATTGTAAGTGACATAGATCCAATTTTCACTGGAAATTTTTTGACGAAATTATTTTCTTATTTGGGTACTCAATTGGCTCACAACTCATCTTACCATTCTCAATCCGATGGGAAAATTGAAATTGTGAACAAATGTCTAGAAGCATATCTTCGTTTCTTTGCATTTGATAAACATACACAATGGGTCAAGTGGTTGCCCTTGGTGGAATGGTGGTATAACACATCATTCCATACTTCATAAAAAATGTCCTCATTTTTGGCATTGTATGGATATCATCCTCCATTCATTACATCACCCTTGAAAGGGAATATAAAGGTTCAAGCAATGGAGAACCACATAGGGGACTAACAAGAGGTTTTCAAACTATTAAAGGACAACATGGTTGCGACACAAAATAGGATGAAACAAGCAGTAGATAAACATCACAGTGAAAGGGAATTTGAAATGGGGGATTGGGTATTTCTGATACTACAACCATATAAATATATGTCCCTCAAGCAACAAAAGAAGGACAATAAATTAGAACCCAAATATTATGGCCCTATAAAGTTTTGCAAAGGATTGGAAATATGGCTTACAAATTGGAGTTGCCTCCATCTTCACGTGTACATCCAATCTTCCATGTTTCTTGCTTAAAGAAGGTCATCGACAACAAGATCCCAATCCAAACTATTTTACCAAGGATTAATGAAGAAGGGAAAATCATATTAGAACTAGAAACAATCCTTGAAACAAGAATTAAGCAGCGGGGAAATCGAGCAATTACAGAGTACCTCGTCAAATATAAGAACCTATCAGTGGGAGAGGCGACATGGGAAGATGAATTCTTTTTGCAGAAACACTCGTGCTTAGTAAAGTGTTGAGGACAACACTTTTTTGAAGCATAGGGGCATGTTAATCCTTAGACAAATCCCCATGTTAAGTATAAAATCTCTTATTAAGCCCTAGATATTAAATTGTTACAATTCTAGTATGTCGGTTAGAACCCTTCATTGCACCCTTTGTCTCCTATTTATATACCAAGGAGACTTAGTCTCAGGATAATATAATATCATCTCATATTGTATTTCTGAATTGGATATATTGTAAACAGAGGTTTCCCCCTCAAAGTGGAATGTAATCATTGACTTTTTATCCTTTTTAAGGCATTGGAGCATAACATGTGAACTCTCTATGTAGTTTCCATAAACATTGTGGCCTATATAGAAACTATATTTTCTTCTACTTTCTTTGTTTTGATCAGAATATCCAACTACTTTTATTTTCTCACCAATGGAGTAGTAAATCAATGCAACAAATATGGAATCCCTTCCTTTCCTAGTGACCCAATGTTTAACATGTACTGATACCCATCTAGGATTAGGGTTAGAATTTTTGCATGCCTCAACTCCCCATTAGATTTAGGGTTTTAGACCCTCTAGAATATTCTTGAAAGTCCACATGGGTGAGTAACGAGAATTGACATGGCATTCACTTGATACCATGGTGGTCATAATCATATGTTAACTTGTGGGAGACATACTTCCTCATATGAACTTTAATAGAGCTTTACAACTTTAGAAATATCTTGATGTGCATAATAGCATTGAGAGGTTGGTGTTGAACTTATGCTTATACTGGGGGGGGCTCTGAATCAGTATAAGATACTTTTTACTTTAAATGAGAATTCATCAATTATTCATTACCTTTAAATAGTAAATACACGTAAAGTAAAATCACAATATACATAGTTTAATTTGAAAACCCTTGTGGGAGAAAACCACAAAAAAATATCTTTATAAATATCTGTAGGCACCAACCTACTATTACAAAGCTTGTAGGCACCAACCTACTATTACAAATCTTGTAGGCACCAACCTACTAGAGACACCATCTCTTCAACTGAGCACCAACTCAGCAAGATATTGTGTAGGCACCAACCTATTGGAGATACCAATCTTTTCAGCTGAGCACCAACTCAACAAGATATTATGTAGGCACTAACCTACTAAAGACACCAATCTCCTTAGCTAAGCACCAACTCAATAAAACCTATATAAGCACCAATCTAATATATTCATACATAGAGTACTTTTGAATTCACTTGCATGCTTCATACTTCATGCATTTCACAACATCATCATACCCTCAAATTTCATGCTCCAACACCTCTCCTTGCTTGATACCTTAGACATAGCTTCAAACCCTAGTCATATTTAGCCTTCATGCCCTAGAGAACCTCATAACATCATTCCTAGAACATAATTCTTGAATGTAGCATCACAACCTCAAAACAACACACTTTGCAACATCATAGACCTTAGTCCTTCATAGCGCACCCTTAAAACTTTTCTTGCACGCCTTTAGACCCCAAGAATAATCTCCATCTCCTCTTGTGCACCTCATATCGCTACTGCACACATGCACTTTATCTTCTTGCTTGGATACTCTTCAAGTGTGCACATTTATCCTGTATTTATAACGTTTTTGCATTCACTTATGGGACCGACTTATAAAACTGGTTGGTCCGACCTGTAAAACTGGTTGGGTCGACCTGTACTTTCTGGTTGGATTGAATTGACAAAATCTTTCATATCTGCTCATTCTTATGGAGTTAGAGGGAGTGTCATATACCATTGGAAAGGTCTCAAAATTAAATTTTCAACCATATATCCTATGCTTCCATTTAAACTAGATATTTGGAGTAAAAGGCCTTCAAAGATAGGGTATCCAAATTGAGCATCAAAAATCCAAAAACAATATTTCAAACAATCTCCATATTGCAATATTTATCTTGGACATCTGTAGTTTTCCCCAGTCTTTGAAATCAATGATGATAATATTTCCAACAATCTCCCCCTTTGACATTGATGGAAACCCTTAGTTAATTATGTAATACTCCCCTTGGTCTATAATTTCTTCCTTTATCTGCAGCTTCTCCCCCTTTGACATCAATGGAAAATGGATGACCCCCCTGAGCTTGTGCTTCCCTTTACTGACAAGATGAGAGGGATATCATTCCCAAATTCTATATAAGATGTTAAAATGTGTCTTTGGGAAGGGGTTTGGTAAAAACATTTGCAACCTATTCTTTGGTGGCAATGTATTCCAACTTTCATTTAGTTGTTCAATACAACATTTTTCTCCTTTGACTTCATCGAGAACATATACATTGCTCAGGGTTCAATTTGCATTTACCACTAATCTTCCTGAACCTACTTTCCTTATCTCACATCCTTTAGAATGAAATGTGAGGTTGTAAGCTTGATCACACATTTGAATGACACTTGGAAGATTGTGTTTTAACCCCTCAAAACACAAGACATTCTATGTTTTAGCCTTTCAATAATTAAGGCTAATGATACATTTTCCAGTTATCCTTGTAGAAGCATTATCCCCAAAGGTAACGATGCCTCATTTTTCTTCCTTTAGGGTGAGAAATTTGTTCTCGTCCCCTTTCATGTGTTTTGAACATCCATTTTCAATGTACCATTGGCTTCCTCTGTCTTGCGCATACATTGCAAGTCCACATTCTTCCTTCTTTGGTTCTTCTTGCTTCCTTTTCCACACCTTTGTCTATTCTTCTCTATTCTTAGTAAGAACATATTCTTGCCTGTTTTGTTTATCAGACTTTATTATGTTGTTTCTACAGTCATGTGCTATGTTCCCATAGTTATTGCACTTATAATATTCTGTATTGTAATCAAGTAGGGGAGAAAATGAATTGCAATTTCTATCAATAAAATTTCTAGTTTTTGTTGAAATGTTTTTCAATACTGAGAGGGAGGGGGGGAGGCTAAATCAATATTGATTCTTTTTCACAATTTTAATCATTTCTTTAATTATTTAAATTATTAACCCTAACAATTTATCAACAAGAATGTACAATATGCATAATTAAATGTAACAACCATAAAAATTACATTTCTTTTACAAGCTACAACTTGTAGGAGACACCAATCTCCCTTCTTTTGAGCACCTACTCAAGGAGATACCAATCCTCTATTTCCAAGCACCAACTNTGTTTTAGCCTTTCAATAATTAAGGCTAATGATACATTTTCCAGTTATCCTTGTAGAAGCATTATCCCCAAAGGTAACGATGCCTCATTTTTCTTCCTTTAGGGTGAGAAATTTGTTCTCGTCCCCTTTCATGTGTTTTGAACATCCATTTTCAATGTACCATTGGCTTCCTCTGTCTTGCGCATACATTGCAAGTCCACATTCTTCCTTCTTTGGTTCTTCTTGCTTCCTTTTCCACACCTTTGTCTATTCTTCTCTATTCTTAGTAAGAACATATTCTTGCCTGTTTTGTTTATCAGACTTTATTATGTTGTTTCTACAGTCATGTGCTATGTTCCCATAGTTATTGCACTTATAATATTCTGTATTGTAATCAAGTAGGGGAGAAAATGAATTGCAATTTCTATCAATAAAATTTCTAGTTTTTGTTGAAATGTTTTTCAATACTGAGAGGGAGGGGGGGAGGCTAAATCAATATTGATTCTTTTTCACAATTTTAATCATTTCTTTAATTATTTAAATTATTAACCCTAACAATTTATCAACAAGAATGTACAATATGCATAATTAAATGTAACAACCATAAAAATTACATTTCTTTTACAAGCTACAACTTGTAGGAGACACCAATCTCCCTTCTTTTGAGCACCTACTCAAGGAGATACCAATCCTCTATTTCCAAGCACCAACTGGAGAAAGTTACAACTCCCTGTTTGTTTCAAGCTCCAACCTATAGATGACTCCAATCCTCTGTTTTCAAGCACCAACTCGAGGAAGTTGCAACTCCCTATTTGTTCAGGCTCCAACCTGTAGAGGACTCCAATCCTCCCTTGCTCCTCCCTTCCACCCTCACTTCATGTGAACGTTTCAAATTTATTCCTTGGACTCTTTCTGTGTTTATATCTTCTGAATTAGGCCACAGATAAACTTTCTTCTCACGATATATTTATGTTTATATAGTCTTCTAAAAGGTGTATATTATTGAACCATTGTGTCTTTCTTTAAATAGAAAATGAACCAATGTGTCTTTTCATTTTATTAATGTTGTTTTAATAACAATTTTCTTCCTTTATTATCATATTTAAGTAGTCGGGCAACCTTGGTTCCTCTTCAATATCTATTTAATAAGAATTAAATTAAGAATCATATTCTCAATTGGCATTGGTAAGTCAGGCACTTTTCATGGGATGTTTTCCTTCCAACAGTATCAGGTTTTGAGTTTTTAAATAGCTCTCTAGTGCAATGTCTGTATCAAA
Source organism: Picea sitchensis (assembly GCA_010110895.2). Lineage (NCBI taxonomy): Eukaryota > Viridiplantae > Streptophyta > Pinopsida > Pinales > Pinaceae > Picea > Picea sitchensis. Next base: position 30,579 of record SNQJ01S0111318.1, on the reverse strand, counting down.
ATAGACATGTGCTAACTCGTGTCCCATTTTCCCATAGGACCAAACATTGTGAACAATATCTAAATGATAAGGCACAAGACCTGTTCTATACCTTAGCCCGAAGGAACTTTTTTTATTTACCAGGTGACCTTACCCTATAACTAGGTGCTATCCATCATTTTAACCCTTTGCAGCCTCATGTTTTCCATATAACTATGGCCTATGACCGAGAGAGAATACATACGGGGCTTACCTTGCCGTTTAGACAGATCATCGGTTGAAACTTAATCAACCTTTGAGTGGATGGTCTAGGCTTATCTGGGTGCTTTAAACAAATCAACGGTTGGATTTTAATTATCTGTTGAGTGGATGGTCCTCATTGATTTTGCAAATGAAAGATGGACTAGAGATAATCCCAAGCCAAAACACGATGACACATAGTGCTGAGATGTGGTTTATTAAATTTTGCATAAAACACTTTTTGTGTCTGCCCTTGCCACTTATCCTTTGTGATATTCCAAACGTGAATCTGATTAGGGTCATCCGACCGTGCTCTCATTTATGATCCAACAATCATCGATCCATCATCATCGTTCACTATTGATCCTTATTTTTTACGATTCCTGCGACTTAGTCCAGTGATCTAACGATCACAATCATTGTAATATCCCAAGGTTGAACCCAATTGTAAATGTAAACGCACATGTACTTAAGCTAGTGTGTTGTTTGATATCATTTTTGTATGTGTTAGCGACCAAAAAGTAATGGTATTTTTGGAGAACGTCCTCATTACTCACTACTTGATTTATCTTTCCCATAGGTTTTTGGGCCAGTATCATACTCTCAATTTCCCAATCATCCTTGATAAGTTTCTAATGATCTCTTTGCCCAAGATTTCTTTAACTATGCTTTCTGACCTGCATTCCAAAATTGCCAGTTATTAGAGCCTAAAATTCTAAGATTTATGTCTCTTTACATCTTTTAAATAAAACAAAAAAATATAATATTTTGTTTTATCAAAAGTGGTGGGTGTTTTAAAGTTCTAATCCTAAACTATTTAATATCCACTATATGCTAATCCTATGAATCTAGCATCACCAAACTATACCAAACTTCATGTCCACATATCAAGCATAAGCTACACATTAACCATCATAAATCTGGTACATGTGCCAAGCCTTTTTCTTTTCATATCTCATCGATCATTCATAATAGTATTGGCATGTGAGATATAGTTATACGCTAGTAAGCACAAATTAAAATACAAGCCATTTTTATGCTAGCTAAACCGAGTCAAAGTCATAAGTTATGCCATATGTCGATATACCCAACTCCAAGCGCATTCAACTAGTTGAATGACTAATCGACACCCAAAGCCAAGCTATAAAAGTGAGCCACAAATTAAGCCACGAGTCTAACTGTAAATCAAGCAACGAATTAAGCCATATGCCAAACTAAAATCAACAATACAGGGTTTGAAATCTATTTATGCCGAGCTGTAAGGTATCCATGGCCAACTACCTAAATCAAAGTATCATCACAGAGAACGAGAACAAAAGATATGGTTTTTGCAGGGTAGTGACTCAATTAACATCGGCACAGATGGTGGAATTATGTATGGGTCTCCATTTGCTGATGAAATTCACTTATGTTTCAGTTTTACGCACATGGTCTTATTACATGAGAGTCCATACTCAATCTTTGAAGCCGGGTGACACAAATCGCAACAAAGAACAAAATATAATGTCTTCTGCCAAACGATTTCCTGAAGAGGTCGATCATGATGTTTTCATTCTCGATTCACTATCAAAAGATAACGCTGAAAATCAATGCAGATGAAATGGATAGGCACTCGTCAAATTCTTCAGGGAACCACGCATCAGAGGGTTATTCAAACACCAGAAAACTAGAACCATAGTATCAGAGGTGTGTGCAGAGGTGAAGGTATTGTAGTTGGGCTTCATGGAAGGAAAGCAGTCACCCTGGCGATGAACAGAAGCAAAGAGGACAAGGAGTCTTACATGAAGGAATCAGATTAATATCTCATTTCATCAGGTCTTCTTCCACTGCAATAGAAAAACAATATGCTATTGAGGAGGGGAATGTATTTGAAGGAGAATTTTCTCACCAAATGATATGGTTGATATTTCGAATGTTGAAGGTGCTTCAGAATACTCAAATTCAGATATGTGTTACAATTCAGATGGCTATCTCAGTATCAAAGAATGTGAAGATATGGAGATTACAATTATTCTAGAATTTGGTCTCTGTGAAAACAATACTTTCTTGTTATCCAGGAGAACCTGTTCAGATTCAGTCACTTCTTGCATTAGTCAGGCAATGGATCAATGAAGGAAATATAGGCCAAGCCTTGCAAGCTATTGTCATGGCACTGATAGCACCAGTTGGTGAATCTACAGTCTTACATACCTTACAAAGAATCTGAGAGTTATATAACAGTAGAATAAAATTTGTAATGGATGCTTTTGCAGATGGTAACAATTTATTCTATTTGTGATGTGGAGGACTTGTGAGAAACACACACAAGGATGAAGATATTGCATATAGGTGCTCCAAGGTTCCTCCTAAACTTGATATCATAGATATATCCATATTTTTGAGTTCCATTAACTACATGCGCCTCTAGTGTCTATATCTATTACCAAGTGAAGGACAACAATTTTGAAAGCAGTTTCAGGAACCTGTAGAAGATTTTGAACTTCCTTGATGAAGAAGACCGAGCATAGAGGTAGAAATGTGATGTGAACGGAGAGATAGCAATGTATTTTTGCAGAGAGATAGCAATGCATTGTTGTTGCTTCAAATGTTATATGCAATCTTTTCTTTATGACCGATACCAATGAAACAATAATGGCTCAACATCGTCATTGTCTTGAAATAATTAGTTAGTGCACGAAGAACCAAAGAAAACAATAAAAGAATTTGGTTCAAATTCTAAAAGAACAGATGGAAGCCATGGAGGCAGAGTATACCCATTTTGAAGATTTTGTTTTGACCAAAGTAGAGATTTCACTGGCACAGGAAGCGCATCTACAAACAATTAGCCGTTGAAAACCATAACTTTCACCGACTAACTAGCATATCTTAAAGCAGAATAGCTGGTGAAACCGCAGAGAAGAGATTTTGATGATTTTGAGCCCGTGAAAAGAAATTTTTGGGTGGTTTGAAGGATAAACAGGCATTTAAGAATTAATTACCAAATTACCAAATGTTTAGTTTCAAGTTTTGGTAGAGATATATGAGTTAGATGATCATAAGGTCAACTAAGTTTTGTTCCTAGCTAGTGAAAGCTTTCTACCATGGAAGACATGTGTCTTTCTCATCCTTTGACACATTAGAGAAAAAACAAATGAAGGAGACCAAATGTCAGAGACAATCTTTGAAAACAATTCGATCTAAAGGAACTAGATTTAATTATCTTAGTGTATTGGTTTTGTGCTCTGTTTTCCATATTTAGAAATCCAGATCCATTTTTCTAGGATCTGAGATCTGTTGTAAAAGATATAAATACCTATCATTTTGATAGAGGAGGGGTTCAATCTTGGATACATTTTTCTACTGTAATAGATTCTTATTTGATAATAGAATCACAGTCTTCTTTTGTCTTCAATATCAGATTGGTCATGTACTTCGTCTCTCTATACTTTAATTCGGTTTGTCTTAGCTTCTAAAGACTGTCATCTCTTTATTAAGCTCATAAACTCGAATCAAAGAACATCCTTTCTATCTTGTATGACCCTGCACCTTATTGTATTTGGTTATCAAGATTAGTATTCTTCATCCCTTGTTTAAACTATTTTGTCTAATTATTGATTTCTAAAAGCACCGTCTTATTCAAATGTATGATGAGCTGTCCATTTCATTAGTTATTGAGTTATCCCATTGATCCAAGCATACCTAAATTATATTTTCTTAAGTTACCAAGCATCTTTGGCTGACAACCCCAAAGAGTTTCTTGGAGAGCTAACAAATTGGCGCCGTTGCCGAGGAGAGGAGATCGAAGCTCAACTTCCTTGGGAGATGACATAGATCCAACTTTGATGATAGACAAAGCCTGGACATCATTTGGTTGAAATCATCTATCTGGCGACTCCTTGAAGGATGGATTCAGTGACAACTCTATCATTCAGAATCTGTTGGTGACTCCACTGGTATGACATGAACCGGATCTTAGCAAAGAGGTATGCATTCTGTGATTTTTCAAGTATTTTTGGTTTCCCTAATTCAATACCTACTAGAGATGAATGGGAAAATAGTCTTTCGAAATTTCGAGGAGAAGACTGGGAAGTGCCAGCAAAACATTTGCTGGATTTTCATGATTACAGGCATCGGTTGCAAGTTGTGCATGAGGATGTTCAGATCCGACTATTCTGTTTTTCATTAGAAGGGATTACTCGTGATTGGTACCGGTCTCTGCCTATTGCTAGTATCAGCTCTTTGGCTGATTTTCATGCTGCCTTCCATGTGTTTTGTAAAGGCATATTTTCAGCTGAATTTCTATATCCTGAATGTTGTCATGAGTTTTATTTATTGAATAAAAATCCAAACATTCGTGAAGGCTTTGTTGCAGCAGAAGATACTCTTCATTACGATCAAGAGATCAATGATCAACACTATGATAACCTTAGTGATGCTTTTGACATTGTATCAAATATATCTACTGTTTTAGGTTGTCATGAAGATCAGGTTTTTTTCATTGAAGACTTGAAAGGTGACGAGCAAATTGACAAAACAACAAGCAATAGTTTCAGATCTGTAGTAGATGATGAGGGCATCCTTCATTTTTCTGATTTGCAGATAAAGAAACATTGTAGCATATACACAGAGGCAGATAGTGTGCTGAAAGGTTCAGATCAACAATTCATCTTACATCACTCTCTAACAAAGGTTGAGCAGTCCACTTTCAGTATTAAGATCAGTGAAAGCAATCGATAACTGCAATACAGTCAGTTAGATCAACAGTTCAAAGAGGTATTCTTTTATGGTTTTAATGACCCTATCACAAAATTTTTAGAATCTATGAACAACATATATGTTAAAGTATTTTGGTCGGATGAAAATTGGCTTTGTCATCACTTCAAACTACTTTTATGTTGGCTATGCATTCAATTATTTGTCGAGTCAAAATCAAGAACATGTTCAGTAAATCAATATCTGATATGGCTTCATTGGAAGCATGACTTCACTTGATAAGAGGTAGTATAGTTGGTTAGTGTAGGGATTGATAGAAGAATAAGCTTTTTCTTTGAGCAGGTAGATTGCTTTCAGTTTTCTTGAATAAGCAGAGCAGACTACAGGCAGCCTACAAGTTTGCAGAGGATCAGTTGTACAGGCCAGATGAATCCATAGCCCAATGATAAAGGCGACTGGAACTACTAGGTTCTTGGAAACCTCACAGGGAGGTATCAATCCCAGCTGGAGCTAGATGTTAGCAACCAAAAAGTAATGGTATTTTTGGAGAACGTCCTCATTACTCACTACTTGATTTATCTTTCCCATAGGTTTTTGGGCCAGTATCATACTCTCAATTTCCCAATCATCCTTGATAAGTTTCTAATGATCTCTTTGCCCAAGATTTCTTTAACTATGCTTTCTGACCTGCATTCCAAAATTTCTAGTTATTAGAGCCTAAAATTCTAAGATTTATGTCTCTTTACATCTTTTAAATAAAACAAAAAATATAATTTTTTGTTTTATCAAAAGTGGTGGGTGTTTTAGAGTTCTAATCCTAACTATTTAATATCCACTATATGCTAATCCTATGAATATAGCATCACCAAACTATACCAAACTTCATGTCCACATATCAAGCATAAGATACACATTAACCATCATAAACCTGGTACATGTGCCAAGCCTTTTTCTTTTCATATCTCATCTATCATTCATAATAGTATTGACATGTGAGATATAGTTATACACTGGTAAGCACAAATTAAAATAGAAGCCATTTTTATGCTAGCTAAACCGAGTCAAAGTCATAAGTTATGCCATATGTCGATATACCCAACTCCAAGCGCATTCAACTAGTTGAATGACTAATCGACACCCAAAGGCAAGCTATAAAAGTGAGCCATGAATTAAGCCACAAGTCTAGTTGTAAATCAAGCAACAAATTAAGCCATATGCCAAACTAAAATCAATGATACAGGGTTTGAAATCTATTTATGCCAAGCTGTAAGGTATCCATGGCCAACTACCTAAATCAAAGTATCATTGCAGAGAATGAGAACAAAAGATATGGTTTTTGCAGGGTAGTGACTCAATTAACATCGACACAGATGGTGGAATTATGTATGGGTCTCCATTTGCTGATGAAATTCACTTATGTTTCAGTTTTATGCACAATGATGCAGGAGCATCGCCAACACATCAAGCGAGCCAGCACATCAAGCGGAAACCAGCTGGACAAGGCAACACAAATTTTGAAAATGCCTTGGAAACTGTTGCGCAAATCTTAAATGAGTCATTTAAGAGGAGGCGCCTTTGTATATTGTAATGGACCTTGAGAGGATAGCTCTCGTCCTTTAGGTAGGTAGTCGGCATTTAATATAGTAAATGCAGTTAGATAGGAATTAATTCTAGATTTGATAGCTTAGAGTCCAAGAGGGAAAACGGATATAGACACTCTCATTGTATCATTGTAAGAGGGAGAGCATTCAGGAAGAAGAGCGCAAGCAGAGAATTGTGTATGAAGAACACCCATGTACATGCATTTGAATTAATAGAAGAACTCTGATTCAAATTCATGGTTTGTGTTGATTCTCTGTGAGTGTTTATGTTGATATGCTCATGAATGTTTGCTTCCTGTCATACATTTGTTTTATATGTTGTGTATGTGATTTCATGGTTGAGTGGAAGTCTGGAAGGGAGATAGAATAAGTTTCAATTGTTCCTCTAATTGAACCAGAAGATTCTTGCAAGGAGTGCAGTCAAATTTGTCCACAAGGAGTGCGTTGACTGAAGGGTCCAATTAGAGATAACCGTTGTTGCCATTCATCTCAAAAGGTGTAGTTAGGCACAGTGCCGTGCAAGGAGTGCGCAGGCCAAGCTAAGTCTCAGAGTTGCGATTCTGAGTAGAGTATCATAAGACTGTTGCTGCAGGTGTGCGCAGAGTCGAGTGCCTTCAACATTTAAGCATTGTTGAAGATTTTCCACAAGGAGTGCGTGCAAGAGATTCCCAGAAGGACTTGAGAAGTCGAGAAAATCTCAGGAGAAATAGGCTTTTGAATTCACTAAGGGGAAAGTGTAGGGAAGCTACCATTGAAAGTTGGGGAAACGTCACATGTTGGCCAGAGGGTGAACAAGTCTTCGTGGAAGAAGCACTTGATTCATTTTGTAGGAACGCCCAAGGGTTGAAGCTTAGGAGGAGCGTAATCATTGATCAATGCCCAGGATTCGTCGGATCTACACGTAGAATCATGTATCGGGGACTCGTTAGGTGAAGTTCCAAAAGTTCACATTGAAATTTGTGATATCGCGATACGTGATATCCCGATAAGTTCAGAACCGTCCATCAGTAGGGACGCATGTCAGGAGATCCCAGAGAAGTCGGGGATCGGAGAATTGGGGTTTCTAAGAGAAAGAAACTCTTGCAAGTTGGAATCGCGATCGGCGATATCCCGACAGAAGAATCGTGTGGGCCACAGCATAAGATAGTGGAGGACAGGTGGCATAGTGTCGGGGATCGGGAGAATAGAAGTCCCGAGTCCTTTGGTATCAGGATTCATGATCGCACGAATTTCGAAATCTTGATCGAAACGACGGGGTGTGGAAAAGTCAACTCACACATGCGCATCGGAGATTCGACGCATCGGGTATCGGGAGTCGGCAAATCAAAGCGCACGACATCGCAAGTTGCGAAATCGCAATAGAGCAGAAGTCCTGATAAGGTGAGAGAAAGTCAACGTTGACTGAAGCCATCGGGTCTCGGGGATTTGAGAACCCGGTGACCAACAGAGAACTTGCGAAGCTGCGAGTTCCGATCCTCCGATAAAGTAAGAAAAATGGGATCGCGTGGAGAGAGAATCTGTGGGGCACAGATTTCCCGATAGGGAAATAGAAAAACCTTGGAGTTCTCCGGTCTGAGAGGAAAGGAAGATCCTATGTGAGCGGTCGTGCTCCAAGGAGTGTGGTTGCGTCAGTTGTGGTATCAGAGCGAGGAAGACTTTTTGTTTTCTGTAGCAAAGAGAGAAAGAAATCACCATGCCGCCAAGGAGAGAGAGATAGTCACCTGATCCAGAAGATAGGGAGGTGCGGAGAAGAGGCAAGCCGGTAGGAAATCCAGAAATGGAGAGGCAAATGAGATATCTCCAAGCAAGACTCGAGGAGATGGAAACAACGCAAAGACGCATAGCTAGTGCAGGGGATCTTAGTGATTCCGACAGCGAAGTTGAAGTTGAACGCGACAAGGAAGTTGCAGCCGAGGATGTAGCGAATGAACGATTAATTAAAGCTATTGCCAGAATGGGTGAAAAGGCGAAAATGGACATTCCAGTCTATGAGGGAAATATGGATGCAGAAGAGCTTCTAGATTGGATTAGAGTTCTTGACACCTACTTCGATTATGAAGAGATCGAAGAGGTCAAGAAGGTCAAACATGCTGTCACACACTTGAAGGGACACGCAACATTATGGCGGGACGAGCTACAAGCAGATAGATGCTGCAAAGGCAAGCAGAAGATCAAGAGTTGGGATCGAATGATTGCGAAGATGAAGGCAAAGTTCATCCCAAGAGACTATCAAATTACTCTGTTTAGGAGGATGTAGAACCTGAGACAGAAACTGATGTCAGTGAAAGAATATACAGAGGAATTCTATCGACTAAACATCAGAGCGGGTCATTGGGAGAGCGATGATGAGAAGGTAGCTAGGTATCTGAATGGTCTGAGATACGACATTTAGGATGAATTAAGCATGGTTACCACTAGGAAGATGGAGGATGCCTACCATATGGCTCTGAAAGCTGAGGAGAAGCTGAGCCGAAAGCAAGGTCAGTGAGGGCGAGGCAGAAGTCAGCCCAGAGGCAAAGCAATTGCCCAGGAGAAATATTAGAAGCCCAAGGAGGAATGGAAGAAACCTCAGGGTAAAGTTGAAAGAGGTGGGACCTCACAGAGAGGACCATACATTGAACAAAGGGGACAACATAATGAACAAAGAGGAGATTATGCTGACGCAAACACTTTTCCTCATACCATAGGTAGAGGAAGAGGTAGAGGTGGAGTAATCACATGTTTCATATGTGGAAAGAATGGGCATAGGTCATTTGAGTGTCCAGAGAAAAAGAAGGACATTGGAGAAGCTCACATCGCAGAAGCGCAGAAGCGAGATGTTGAGGCCGAAGACACATAAGGCAGAAGGTCACTGATGATGCGTAAGGTTCTCTTAACACCCGGAAAGGAGGTGGAGGACTCAGCTCAAAGGACCATACTTTTCAGAACTGTTTGCAAGACTAAGAGTTGGGTATGCAAGGTCATCATTGACAGTGGTAGCATAGATAATCTCGTTTCAACTGAGATGGTGGAAAGGCTGGAGTTGGAGACAACTGATCACCCGAGTCCATACAAAGTTTCGTGGCTATAGAAGGGACATCAGGTAAGTGTTTCTAAAAAATGCTTGGTTGAATTCAAGATAAGGGAGTATAATGATAAAGTACTCTGTGATGTCATTCCTATGGATGTATGTCATCTATTGTTGGGTAGACCATGGCAATATGAAAAAAATGTAGTTCATGATGGGAGGATGAACACATATACCCTGAAGAGAAATGGAAGGACTTATAGATTGCTTCCAATAAAGGATAAAGAAGTGAAGCCAGAAGTAAGCAACATAGTACTTCTCATGAGTGGGAAGGAACTTCTTACAAATATGGAGAAGAAAGAAGATCCACAATTCTTTGTGGTCAGGAAGCCGAGGATTGTTCTGACTAGCACAAGAGTGGATGATTTACCAGATGAGGTTCAGGAACTGCTGGAAGCGTTCGCTGATATCATAGTGGATGAATTACCCCATTCGTTGTCACCAATGAGAAGTGTGAGTCATCACATAGACCTCATACCAGGAGCTAGTTTTCCAAACAAAGCTGCGTATAGGTTGACACTGCAAGAGAATGAAGAGCTCAAGAGGTAGGTCCAGGAGTTGTTGGACAAAGGACTGGCCAGAGAAAGATTAAGCCCATGTGCTGTTCAGACAATACTCAGTCCGAAGAAAGATGGAGGATGGAGAATGTGTACCGATTCAAGGGCGATCAACAAGATAACTATTAGATACAGGTTTCCATTGCCAAGAATGGATGATCTGATGGATTGCTTGAGTGGTGCAAAGTATTTTTCAAAGATAGATTTGAAAAGAGGATACCACTAGATTCGCATGAGGGAAGGCGATGAGTGGAAGACAACCTTCAAGACAAATGAAGGTTTGTATGAATGGATTGTTATGCCGTTTGGTTTGACAAATGCACCAAGTACCTTTATGAGGTTGATGAATGAAGTCCTGAAAGAATTCATCGGGAAGTTTGTCATTGTTTACTTGGATGACATACTGATTTACAGTAAATCAGAGGCTGAGCATCTGAAGCATTTGGCCATTGTGATGAGTAAGCTACAGCAGGAGAAGCTATTGATAAACATGAGGAAGTCCTCATTTATGAAGACAGAGCTCATTTACTTGGGTTTTTTTTTATTTTGGCGAATGAGTTGAGGATGGATCCGAATAAAGTGGAGGTAATTAAGAATTGGCCATCACCGAGAAATATTTTCGAGGTGAGAAGCTTCCATGGTTTGGCTAGTTTCTACCGGAAGTTCATCAGGAATTTCAGCGGAATCAACGCAACGATGATGGATACAGTGAAGAAGCGGCATAAGTATTTTCATTGGACAACAGAGGCTGAAAGGAGCTTCAATCTGTTGAAGCGGAAGATCACGGAACGACCAGTGTTGGTGTTGCCGGATTTCCAGAAGACATTTCAGGTGAAATGTGATGCAAGCGGGTTTGCCATAGGAGCAGTCCTAAGTCAAGAAGACAGGCCGATTGCATATTTCAGCGAGAAGCTGGATGAGGCAAAGGTGAAATACTCCATGTATGATAAAGAATTTTATGCTATCATACAGGCGTTAAAGAAGTGGAGGCATTACTTGATCCCAAAAGAATTTGTTTTGTATAGTGACAATCATGCATTGCAGTTCATGACTCAACATGAGAAGTTGAATTAGAAACATGCAAAATGGGTGGAGTATATGCAGAATTTCACGTTTGTGATTAAGCATATTTTGGGTACTGCTAACAAAGTGGCTGTTGCTTTGAGCAGGAAGTGTTTGTTGTTGCAGGAATTCCGAGTCAAAACATTGGGTTTTGAAAATCTCAAGGACATGTACGCAAGAGATGCAGATTTTGCGGAAGCGTATGAAGCAGCTGAGAACCCAGTTCTCAGAGACAGAAGTCCTTGGATAGACTATATGATCCAGGAAGGATTGCTGTTCAGAGGAAATCAACTGTGTATCCCGAAATGCTCCATGAGGGAGAACCTGTTGAAGGAGAAACACAGTGGTGGATTAGCAGGACATTTTGGCCATGACAAAACATTCGCTAAGCTGAGTGAATCATATTTTTGGCCGGGAATGCGAGCAGATGTCAAGAGGTTTGTTGACAAATGTAGAATTTTCCAGCATTCAAAGGGGAGGAAGCAGAATGCAGGATTCTATCAGCCATTGCCCATACCAGAATGACCGTGGGAAGCAATTAGCATGGATTTTGTGTTGGGGTTGCCGAGGACGCAAAGAGGACTTGATTTCATCTTTGTAGTAGTGGATCGGTTTTCCAAGATGGCACATTTTATACCATGCCAGAAAACCAGCGATGCGACTCATATCACGAATTTGTTTTTCAAGGAGATCATTCGACTCCATGGATTGCCGAAAAGTATAGTTTCGGACAGGGATACTAAATTCATAGGGCATTTTTGGAGGACCTTATGGAAGAATCTAGGGACTAACTCGGCATTTAGTTCTGCTTATCATCTGCAGACAGATGGAAAAACATAAGTGGTCAACAGAAGTCTGAGAGACTTGCTGAGGAGCTTGGTGATAGAGCACCATAGCAGTTGGGACAACATATTACCACATGCAGAGTTTGCATACAACGATTCAGTGAATCAAAGTACAGGAAAGAGTCCATTTCAAGTTGTATATGGTATGCAGCCGAGAGGAGTTTATGAACTGAGGGATTTAGAACAGACTGTGACTAGCAGCGCTAGTGCAGAAGAATTCGCTGAGGCAATGAAGGAACTTCACAGCAAGGTGAAGCTGCGACTGCAAGATTCAAATCAGGAGTATAAGCGCAGAGCAGATCAGCATCGGAAACAACTTCAGTTTGAATTTGGCGATCTAGTTCTGGCACATCTGAGGAAGGAAAGGTTCCCAAGGGGAACATACAACAAGTTGAAAATGAAGAAAATTGGACCATGCAGAGTCCTGAAGAAATTCAGAGAAAATGCTTATGAGATTGAGCTGTCGGATGGCATCGGGATATCTCCGATATTCAATATCGCAGATTTATACCCATACAGGACTGGAAAAGTAGACACTGGAACTAAGGAGCCAGTGATCCAGTGTACGAAACAATTACCAGTTGCAGAAAAGCCATAGATGGAATGCATACTGGACAAGAGAGTGGGTAAGAAGACCAGACGAAAGGAATACTTTGAGTATCTGGTCAAGTGGAAGAATCACCCAGTGGAAGATGCCAGCTAGGAGACTGAAGCAGTGATACAGGAGCATGGATAGACCATGCAGGAGCTCATGGACAAGAGCCCATGAAATTTTTCAAGCCAGGGAGTATGATGCAGGAGCATCGCCAGCACATCAAGCAAGCCAACAAATCAAGCGGAAACCAGCTGGACAAGGCAGCACAAATTTTGAAAATGCCTTGGAAACTGTTGCGTAAATCTTAAATGAGTCATTTAAGAGGAGGCGCCTTTGTATATTGTAATGGACCTTGAGCGGATAGCTCTTGTCCTTTAGGTAGGTAGTCGGCATTTAATATAGTAAATGCAGTTAGATAGTAATTAATTCTAGATTTGATAGCTTAGAGTCCAAGAGGGAAAACAGATATAGACACCCTCATTGTATCATTGTAAGAGGGAGAGCATTTAGGAAGAAGAGCGCAAGCAGATAATTGTGTATGAAGAACACCCATGTACAGGCATTTGAATTAATAGAAGAATTCTAATTCAAATTCACGGTTTGTGTTGATTCTCTGTGAGTGTTTATGTTTATATGCTCATGAATGTTTGCTTCCTATCATACATTTGCTTTTATATGCTGTGTATGTGATTTCATGGTTGAGTTGAAGTTTGGAAGGGAGATAGAATAAGTTTCAATTGTTCCTCTAATTGAACTAGAAGATTCCTGCAAGGAGTGTAGTCGAATTTGTCCGCAAGGAGTGCGTTGACTGAAGGGTCCAATTAGAGATAACCATTGTTTCCATTCATCTCAGAAGGTGCAGTTAGGTACAGTGCCGTGCAAGGAGTGCACAGGCCAAGCTAAGTCTCAGAGTTGCGATTTTGAGCAGAGTATCATAAGACTGCTGCTGCAGGTGTGCACAGAGTCGAGTGCCTTCAACATTTAAGCATTGTTGAAGATTTTCCACAAGGAGTGCGTGCAAGACATTCCCAGAAGGACTTGAGAAGTCGAGAAAAGCTCAGGAGAAATAGGCCTTTGAATTCACTAAGAGGCAAGTGTAGGGAAGCTACCGTTGAAATTTGGGGAAATGTCACAGGTTGGCCAGAGGGTGAACAAGTCTTCGTGGAAGAAGCACTTGATTCATTTTGTAGGAACGCCCAAGGGTTGAAGCTCAGGAGGAGAATAATCGTTGATCAATGCCCAGGAGTCGTCGGATCTACACGTAGAATCGTGTATCAGAGACTCGCAAGGTGAAGTTCCAAAAGTTCACATCAAAATTTGTGATATCGCGATACGCGATATCCTGATAAGCTCAGAACCGTCCATCAGTAGGGACGCGTGTCAAGAGATCCTAGAGAAGTTGGGGATCAGAGAATTGGGGTTTCTAAGAGAAAGAAACTCTTGCAAGTTGGAATCACGAGCAACGATATCCCGACAGAAGAATCGTGTGGGCCACAAATGAAGATAGTGGAGGACAGGTGGCATAGTGTCGGGGATCGGGAAAAAAAAAGTCCCGAGTCCTTTGGTATCAGGATTCGTGATCCCGCGAATTCCGAAATCTCGATTGAAGCGACGGGGTGTGGAAAAGTCAACTCACACGTGCGCATCGAAGATTCGGTGCATCGAGTATCGGGAGTCGGCAAATCAAAGCGCACGACATCGCGAGTTGCGAAATCGCGATAGAGCAGAAGTCCCGATAAGGTGAGAGAAAGTCAATGTTGACCAAAGCCATCGGGTCTCGGGGATTTGAGAACCCGGTGACCAACAAAGAACTTGCGAAGCTGCGAGTTTCGATCCTCCGATAAAGTAAGAAAAAGGGGATCGCGTGGAGAGAGAATCTGTGG
>SNQJ01S0111318.1:0-11163 GCA_010110895.2 Picea sitchensis | reverse complement strand
GACATATTTTCTCTGATTTAACCAGAGTTTCCTCCTTTTTCGATCTCTTTTAATTTCCATGCCCAAAATGAAATTTGAAGCACCAAGATCCATTTGATATATTTGAAAGTTTTTAAAGCACGTGAATGCTAAGAAAATTTTGATAGCTTCTAATCTGGCTACTAGGGAAAATGTTTCATAAAAGTCTATCCCTTCTACTTGAGCATATCCTTTGCACACCAATCTTGTTTTATTCCTTATAACTTGACCATCTTCATTAAATTTGTTTTAAAAATCCACTTGGTCCCTACCACATTTTTGTCTTTTGGCCTTGGGACAAGTTCCCAGGTCTAATTTTTCTCTATTTGATCAAGTTCTTCATTCATGGCCTTGATCTAGTTTTCATATTTTTTGGCCTTTGCAAATGTTTTGGGTTCTATTAGGAATCGCATTGCTTGTTCTGATTCATATGTTAGTTTTCTTCTTGTTTCAACTCCAACAATTTTGTTACCAAGGATTTGACTTTCATGATGCTTTCTTTGTACTCTTATTGATGGTGCTCTTGTATATTGTCTTGGTGATTATTCATCGTCCTCTTCTTCTTCACTTTGTAATTCATCCTCTTGTATTTCTTCAATTTCTTCTTCATCGTCATCTCTTATCCTTTCATCAAATTGTGGATTATCTTGAGATTTGATACCTCTTGATTTCAGATCATCCACTTTCACATTTTCACTTTCCACAATTTTGTTCAGCCTCATATTATAGCATCGATAGGCCTTTTGTTGGATGAGTAACCAAGAAATATACCTTCATCTAATCTAGAATCAAATTTTCCTAAGTTATCATCATCTCTCTTTATATAGCACTTGCTCCCAAAGACTCTGAAATGTTTCACCGATGCTGGTCTTCCAAACCATAACTCATATGGTGTCTTTTCATAGTTGACTCTAAGATATTCTCTGTTAAGTATGTACATTGTTGTATAAATTGCTTCTCTCCAATATATATCTAGGAGTTTGGCTTCATTTAACATAGTTCTGTCTGTTTCTTGAACAATTTTGTTTTTCCTCTCAACAAATTCATTTTGTTGAGAAGTTCTCAGAGCTGAAAAGTGTCTTTTAATTCCTCAAGTTTTACAAAACTTTTTGAACTCATTTGAGGTAAATTTCCCTCCATTTTCTGATCTTAGGCACTTGATTTTGAGATCAGTCTCATTTTCAACACATGCTTTGAAGACTTCAATTTTTTCAACTGCTTCTGGTTTTTCTTTGAGAAAGGATACCCAAGTCATTCTTGTACAATCATCAATGAATAAGATGAAGTAATGTTCACCTTGATGGAATATCCAACAATACTGAGAGGGGGGTTGGGGGTGAATCAATATTGCCTACTTTTTCTTATTAATTCTTTTAATATTAAGCACACACATTAATTATTTAACTAAGCAATATATCATGAACAAAAAACCCTTATGAACATAAGATTTTATCATGGAACCCAACAGGGAAAACCACCAAAACTTTTCTATTAACTGCAAAATTCTATTTTTACAAGTTACATAGAAGGACGATGTTCTTCCTTTTCGATCAAAACCAACTGATCGGGATGCACCCAGACCCTTGTTCACTAGAACCAACTGGTAGGAGGCTTCGACCCCATGTTTATTCATCTACAACTAACCAGGAAGCACCTACTCCCCTGCAAGCTCCACTCTTCCCTTGCACCACCCAACCAACCTTAATTTCACAATGTAATTCAATCTCTTCTGCTCTTCATCAACTTTGATTCATGCAGCCATTAACAAAAGTCTTATCAGATTTGACCTTTTGAATTTGACTTGTTTTCCCTTGCTCCACCCTTCCTCCCTTTATGCAGGTTCTAACACTTATAACTCTTTTACTGTACTCTGTTCAAACAAACATAGATACTATCAATTCTTCAATTCTTCTTATAATCATGTTGTACTTTCTACTTGTTTGCTGTAACCTCTACTTATATGGTATTATGGTTATCTACAAACAAACTTAATCTCTTGCTCTATGGCTTCTGTCATTTAATCTTCAATGAATCTACCCCAGTCCAATAAAGATCTTCTATATTAAATATTGGAATGCATATCTGTTGCTTTGTCTTCTTCTGTTCTTGATCTTCAATAAGACGTTGATAGGCCCATTAGAACCAACAATTCTTCTTCTTGAACTTTGCTTTTGTTTTGATCTTCTTATTTGAACTATAGAGACACCATCTTATCACCACACTTACTCGTTTATATAATCTTCAAACTGGTGTGAGATATAACGCATTGTGTCCTTTCGGTTGGACCATCGCACCTCTTCATTTAACTTAACCATAATATATTTTATTATTCTTACCGTGAAGGATTTTCATAAATTGATCATAGATATGGATCAATTTCATCTTTTAACTCAATCCCAAATCTATGCAATTATTGTAGAAATCGAGTTCTAATGAGGCACTTCATTCAAACCATTACATGCGAATGACAACGCAAAACCACAGGCTTATTGATTTAAGTGATGTATAATATTTTTCCTGTAATTATCTTATTCCATATGACCACAGGCGGTGGCTGGGCACTAGACCAAGCGAGTTCTTGATCACTTATCATAATCAATGGTCACGTTTTAATCTCCCGATGAGATGGATGATTGTCGGTACTTTGGGACTTCGTCCTTCGAGACTTCGTCCTTCGGGACTTCGTCCTTCGGGACTTTGGGGGTTCAGAAAATCGCTGAACCATTTTCCTCTGGAGTGATCACCCGTTGAATAAGTCATAAAATGGTGGAGACTGCTTGCTGTCGGTTAACACTTCCACTTACACTATCCTTCCACTGTACTTGATCAACGATTTAGAATGCTCCCGAAGTGTTCTTCAGATCAGATGACTCATGTCCACTTAGGGACTTCGGCCTTCGAGACTTCGGGACTTAGGTCATTTGCTGGTGGTGAAACTCTTGAAGTAAAACTCTCGGAGTGACGTAACTTGCTGACATGGCACGGGCCAAGTGGCTACCACATGTCACTCAAATTTGTGATTTCCATGTACCTGAAATGTTGATTTCATCTTGACACTTGTCATCATATGATTATGCCATGTGTCCTTGTTGACGTCACTATTGATGACGTGGGCTCTCAATATTAGTGCTACGTGTCTTAACCTCGTGATTTTAGAACTTCCGCCTTTGGGTGATTTTACATGTTCTCAACTCCATTTCTCCAAAGTGGTCAGCGCTGAAGTTGACCATCATCTTGATCCAACAATCATGATGTTTTGTCCAGATCTAATGATCCTTATTCATTTTGTCTTTTAGGACTTCAGGTAATTCGATTTCTTCACTTCCCAATTCTCTCGAAGTGATATTCCCTGAACTGTAACCTCCTCACAACTTTTAAACCGAGCTAAATGTTGGTCATTGATCATGATCTTAGATTGACGGATCGATATATATGCTTTGTTGCTTTTCCTTGGTTTAAATCCAACATCTCTTCTTCTTTGCTTATCCTATCCTTCCACTTAAAGTGATCCAACAGCTTGAGAATGGTCCCGGAGTAGATAAGCGATCAGGGATGAATGCAGGGTCCCAACTAGCATGACGTTTAACACTATCGTCGAGCTCCGCAATGGAAAACTACTCGTTGGTAGTGGAACTGATGCCAACCATAGATCTATTTAGCAGGTGACGATCAAAGGTCTAGACTAATTACGGGATTGGAATTAGCACATTGTTTAATTATCCTTTCTCTCTTTGCAATCTATCCTCGTCATTGATCTAGTGCTTGTGTATCAATGGTCCTGATTTGATCTGATCGTTGACTAGTCCTCCAACGATCCTTCTCTTGTAATCTGACGGTCTAGACTAATTGCAGGATTGGGAATAAGATGATTTTTAATTCTCCTTTTTCTCTCTGCAATCTATCCCCGCCATTGATCTGGCGCTTGTGTATCAAGAGTCCTAATTTGATCTGATCATTGTTTCTACAATCTGCTTTCCCTTCTAAGTTTCATCACATCATTTCTTCTGAGCTTTGATCTTCATTCACTAACCCTCCTGAGCTTTTAATCTCTGCATATCATCCTACTGTAACTTTGATCTTTATTCGCTAACCCTCCTAATATTTAATCTTTGCATATCGTCAACTGTAACTTTGATCTTCATTCACTAACCCTGATCCTGAGCTTTAATCTTTGCACATCATCCAACTGTTTGAAATCAATGACAACACATTAATGACACTATGTCCAACAATATCCCCCTTTGTCATTGATGACAACACACCAACTTCATACACAATCTCCCCCTATGATGATACTTCTCTCTTCTGAAGTTACTCTCCCCCTTTGACATCAATGGAAAATGGTTGCTTCCCCTACGGTAAAGCTCTGTCTGTCTTTATACTTCTGACCAGAATATGAACTTGGGTAACTCCTCCTGCAATCTAAATTTTCCTTTCATAACTAAATGAATCCTTCTGACTTTGATTGTTGTCTCCCCCCAAATTGGTGCCAATTGATGCATTATTTTCTTGAGAGATTATATTGGAAGAGGGATTACTCCCAATCTTTGCCAGAGATATTCAAATAAATCTATGCTTAAGGGTTTTGTGAAAATATCTACCACCTGTTCTTGTGTTGGGACATATTCCAATTTAATGTTCTTATTTTTAGCCTGATCTCTTAGATAGTGGTATTTTATGGGAATGTGTTTTGATTTGGAGTGTTGGACAAGGTTCGTGGAGAGACTTATAATGCTTGTATTATCACAGTAGATAGTAGCAGTTTCTTCAAATACCATTTTGATGTCTTGTAAGGTTTGTTTCATCCATTCCACTTGTGTGCAACATTCTGCTGATGCAATATACTCAACTTCAGTTCTAGACAGAGAAATTGAGGACTGTTTCTTGCTTATCCAAGCTACCAATGATTCTCCCAAAAATAATGCTCCTCCACTTGTACTTTTTATGTCATCTACACAACCTACCCAATCTGCATCTGAATAGGCTTTTAAAGTGAGTGAATCCTTGCTAGGGTACCACAAACCAAGATCTATGGTTCCTTTCAAATGCCTAAAGATTCTTTTCACAGCTTGAACATGGCTCTCTTTTGGTGATGCTTGGAATCTATCCACCATCCCAACAACTTGCTTGACATCAGGTCTGGAAGCTGTTACATAGAGTAAACTCACAATCATTGATCTGTAGTGTTTTGGATCTATAGCTTTGGACTCATCTTCCTTGCTTAGTTTGCATCCAACTGTCATAAGTGTAATAACAGGTTTGCAATATTCTAACTGGAATATATTAAGCATATCTTTAACATACTTAGACTGATGGATAAAGAATCCTCTTTTGGACTGTATTATTTGTAATCCAAGAAAGAAATTCAGTTCACCAAGAAAAGACATTTCAAATTCCTATTGCATCCTCCTAGAAAATTCCTTACTCAATTTTTCATCATCAATGCCAAATATAATACCATCAACATATACTTCCACAATAATCATATTATCATCAAAATTTTTACAATAAAGATAGTTGTCTGCTGATCCTATTTTAAGGCCTTGTTTTTGTAAATAAGAATCTAGCTTTGCATACCATGTTCTGGGTGCTATAACTGAATAACTCCCCCTGTCAGTCTGCTCTCTCTACCTCTGACTCTTCTCCCCCTTTGTTTCTAAAAAGGGTAGCTCATATTTTAAAACGACCCTTGGATCTGTCCATTGATTCTCATCGATCTCTAGCCAGATGTATCCATCTCTATCCATGATACTTTTCTACTGTACATTTCTTTAAGGTCATCTAAGAAAGTTTATACTATGCTTTTCATATGATTGCAATTATTTTTGCAAAAATTGACTTCACTCATGTTCACTTGTTTAGTCTTTGCTATCCACATCTATGAATGTCCTAGTTTTTTGAACTTTATTCTCTGATCTTCAATTAATGCAACTTCATTTTTTTTTCCATGTTTCATTTACTCTTCTTGTTGTATTGTATGAAGCATTTCACATTGACTGTCTTCTCGAGTTCCAACAGTTATGGGATTTGCGGCCATATCCACAACAACTGTAGCATCTCATAGTGTAACAATGTGTCCAACAATCTTGCAGTTCCAACATCTTATATTGTTGTTGTTGAACCTGCCAACTTGTTTTCTTCCATGATGCCTACAATCCAAGGCTTTATGATCATATTCATCACAATAAAAACAATAACCATTAAAAACAATATCATACATCCTTCGATTCATTCACGAAGCTGTCTCTCTTCTAAACTTACTTTGAGGTGTATGAGTAGCTTTTGGATGTCTTCCTTGAACTAATCTTTTAAATATTGTAGTGTTTCTTTCATTATTTGAACATGAAGGAATTGTGTCATACATGCTTTCCTCTTTTATAAATGAAAGACTTGCATCAAACCTATCTTCACCCTTTACAAATGAAGAACTTGCATCGGGTTTCTTAGGATTACTAATTTCTTCTTTGTTGTAGCCAAGACCGGATTTGTCATTTGGTTATCTCTGACTATCCAAGATATCATCCAAGGTCATGGAGCTATTTAATAACTTGAATTGGGTTTTTTACTTCTCAACCTTCTTTCTAAGACTCACCACTTTTTCTTCCAACTTATGACATGATTCTTCCCTTTTGCTCAACTAGTTCCTCACTACCTCCTCTCTTCTTTTGGCTTCTTCAAGTTGGGTTTTCAGATTTACATTGCTTTCTCTTAGTTCTTTTAGATATTCAAGGTTTTTTCTAAGTTCATAATCTTCCTTATTTTCTTGAATGATTTCATTCTTCAATTTCTCAATCTCCTCTTCTTTTTCTTCTAGCTGAATATTTTGCTCAGATATGATTTTTTCAATGTATTTGAGCATTTCCTTTATTTCCAAGATATGCTTTTGACTCTTTTCAAGGAATTTTTTAGTGTAGTAATGAAGAAAAATATAGTCTAAATAATCATGGCCATAGTGGTATTCATAGAGACTCCAATCAACTTTCTGTTTGGCCTTAGATAGTTCTTCTTCTACTTCTTTCATGGGATAAATGCTAACAAAACATTCTTTTATTGTATCAAAATCTTCTTCTTTACTTGCAGGGGAGACTTCAATATCAACATTATTGCAATCAGAAGATTGTGGAGAGTCTTTACCTTTATTGATGGCTGAGTCTTCCTCTTTATCCTTGATAAAAATGTCTTCTGTGCCTTCTCTTTTGATTTGATACATCTTCTTGGGAGGATGAGCAGATTCTTTGGAGGTATCATCACAACACATGTCATCTTCAACATCAATATGAGTAATATGACTTGATCCCTTAACCATGTGTACTTGGTCATATCCAAGGCCAAATTTGTTTGAGGGAAATATTTGTAGACTGAGAACTTTTTCAAGGGCTTCAATCCCTTTCTTGAATTTTTCAACAGTCTTAAGTTGATCCTTTAGTTGTTTACACCTTTGTTTATATTTTCTCAAATCATCCAAAGCACACTCAAGCTCAGCTTTAATATTCACTTTTGCTTCAATGTCTGATTATTCTTCAAAAGAATCTTCATCACTAGAATTTTTGTAGACTGAACTTTGTTCTGATTGAAAAGATTCACTTGACTTCTTATCTAAGTAGAGGTCTTTTAATTTGTCCCAGAGTTCCTTTGCAGAGTTACATTCACCTATCGTTTCTTTGACATCATCAGGTAATCCATCAAGGATTGTATTCATTTCCATTGAGTTACTTTTCTTGGATTTCTTTTGAGCTGGTGTCCTTACTCTGTTTGGTGGGAAATAATCAGTGAGCATTGAATTCCATACTTCAAGTCCCAATGCCTTCAGATCACTTTCCATTCTTGTACTCCAAAATATGTGTTCTTCTTTTCCAAGTATTGGAGTTCCATTCATAGTGTAAATATTTTGTCCATCCATGTGTGCTTAATTTGATCTTCCTTTCAATTTTTTAGACTGTTCTTAAAGGAACCTTGCTTTGATACCAATTGATGGAATATCCAATAATGCTGAGAGGGGCGGGGGGGGGGTGAATCAATATTGCCTACTTTTTCTTATTAATTCCTTCAATATTAAGCACACACATTAATGATTAAATTAAGAAATATATGATGAACAACAAACCCTTATGAACATAAGATTTTATCATGGAACCCAACAGGGAAAACCACCAACACTTTTCTATTAACTACAATTTTTTTTTTTACAAGTTACATAGAAGGAAGATGTTCTTCCTTTTCGATCAGAAACAACTAATCAGGATGAACCTACACCCTTGTTCACCAACACCAATTGGTAGGAGGCTTCGACCCCCTGTTTAGTTAACTACAACTGACCAAGAAGCACCTACTCCCCTGAAGGCTCCAACGTGCCCTCGCACCACCCAACCACCCTTAATTTCACAATGTAATTCAATCTCTTCTGCTCTTCATTGAATTTGATTCATGCAACCATTAACACAAGTACTATCAGATTTGACCTTTTGACTTTGACTTGTTTTCCCTTACTCCACCCTTCCTCCTTTTATGCAGGTTATAACACTTATAACTCTTTTACTGTACTCTGTTAAAAAAAATAGAGATACTATCAATTATTCAAGTCTTCTTAGAATCATTAACTATTGTACTTTCTACTTGTCTGCTGCAACCTTTGCTTGTATGGTATTCTGGTTATCTGCAGGAAAAATTCATCTCTTTCTCTCTGGATTATGTCATTTAATCTTCAATGAATCTACTGCAGTTCAACAAAGGTCTTCTATATTAAATATTGGAATGCATATATGTTTCTCTGTCTTCTTATGTTCTTGATCTTCAATAAGACGTTGACAGGCCATTAGAACCAAAAATTCTTCTTCTTGAACTCTGCTTCTATTTTGATCTTCTTATTTGAACTAGAAAGACACCATATTCTCACCACACTTACTCGTTTATATAATCTTCAAATTGGTGTGAGATATAATGCATTGTGTCCTTTTGGTTGGACCATCACACCTCTTCATTTAACTTAACCATAATATCCATTATTATTCTTACCATGAAGGCTTTTCATAAATTGATCATAGATATGGATCAATTTCATCTTTTGACTCAATCCCAAATATTTGCAATCATTGCAGAAATCGAGTTCTGCTGAGGTGCTTCCTTCAAACCATTACATGTGATCGACAACAAAAAACCATGGGCTTATTGATTTAAGCAATGTATAATATTTTTCCTTTAATTATATTATTCCATATGACCACATGAGGTGACTGGGCACTAGGCCAAGCGAGTGCTTGATCACTTATCAGAATCAATGGTCATGTTTTAATCTCTTGATGAGATGGATTACTGTCGGTACTTCGGGAATTTGGCCTTTAGGACTTCGGGGGTTTGGACAATCGTTGAACCATTTTCCTCCAGAGTGATCACCTGCTGAATAAGTCATAAAATGGTGGAGACCACTTGCTATTGGTTAACACTTCCACTTACACTATTCTTCCACTGTACTTGATAAACGGTTGAGAATTCTCCTAAAGTGTTCTTCAGATTGGACGAATCATGTCCACTTTGTGACTTTGGGAGTTAGGTTACTTGCTGGTGGTGAAACTCCCAAAGTAAAATTCCCAGAGTGACATCACTTGATGACATGGCACGGGTCGAGTGGCTGCCACGTATTTGTGATTTCCATGTACCTGAAATGTCGATTTCATATTAACACTTGTCATCATCTGATTATGCCATGTGTCCTTGCTAACGTCACTGTTGATGACGTGGGCTCTCAATATTAGTGCTACGTGTCTTAACCTCATGATTTAGGAACTTCAGCCTTCAGGTGATTTTACATGTTCTCAACTCCATTTCGCCAAAGTGGTCAGCATCAAAGCTGACCATCATCCTGATCCGACGGTCATCATTTTTTTTCTAGATATAATGGTCTTTATTCATTTAGTCTTTCGAGACTTAGGGTAATTCGATTTCTCTACTTCGCAATTCTCCCGAAGTGAGATTCTCTGAACTGTAACCCCCTCACAAATTTTAACCTGAATTGAATGTTGTTCATTGATCATGATCTTAGATCGACGACTCGATCTATCTGCGATGCTGCTTTGCCTTGGTTTAAATCTAAGGGCTCTTCTTCTTTGCTTATCCTATCCTTCCACTTAAAGTGATCCAATGACTCAAGAATGCTCCCAGAGTAGATCAGTGATCAGGGATGAATGCAAGGTCCCAACTAGCATGATGTTTAAAACTATCATCGAGCTCCGCAATGGAAAACTGCTCATTGGTAGTGGAATTGATGCCAACCATAGATCTATTTGGCGAGTGACGATTGACGATATAGACTAATTGTAGGATTGGAATTAGCGCGTTGTTTAATTATCCTTTCCATCTCCACAATCTATCCCTACCGTTGATCTGGCACTTGCGTATCAACAGTCCTGATTTGATCTGATCGTTGACTAGTCCTCCTGTTGTAGGAAAATCTGCCTGCGGACAAGTAGATCGACCTCTAAGGCTTGACCTTAAACCTAGAAAGAAAAATGCTTAACGTGGACACTGACTTCCTTTCAAATCTATCTAAGACTAATGCATGAGAAGGAAGGATAATAGAAGTACCTTTTAATCGACGTTTGTCCCTGCACGCTCCGAGTTGCGCTCCAGCTCCAATCCTTTTGCTCCTCGCTGAGGTCTATGGACAAAACAAGATACGACCACTTCCTACTCTACTGACATTAGCTTGAAAACAGATCTACCAATAGATGATAAGTTCATGTAACATTAGACACAAACTAGAAAGAAACAGACCAAGCTTGTCATATTAATGAGAATAACGACAACAATACTTACAATCGTAGATGCGAATGCGACAGCTTCGTCAAGTCCTCTTCGTCTAACCCTTGCCCGAAATATCCACAACCTGGATAACAACAGCTTCACTGATTACTCTTCTTTGGCTGACTGTAAGTTTCCTCCAAGATCATAAGTTTCATGCATTCAGTTCTTCCCCATCAGCTATGTTCAAACACCACTTATGAGATCATAAGTTTGGTGTAATTCTCTTCTTCCAGTCCTCACTTATGAGATCATAAGTTTGACATTCTCTATTTTGCAGTACCCTTTCACCATTAGAAAGCTTGCTTATATAGCCTTGGAGAGGCTTTAACCACTTGAGATATCCTTGGG
>SNQJ01S0111317.1:22975-51805 GCA_010110895.2 Picea sitchensis | reverse complement strand
ACAATATTGATGAAGGTATTTGGACATGAAGGACAATGCACATGTAGATACAACACCCATGGATGGATAGTATACATCATGTTGTTTCTAGTGGTATGTGGCATGTGAATGGATCCTCATGGTTGAGGAGAAATGAGTTTTTGAACATGACAAAGTGAATTGAAGAAGGAAGTACATGTAGGCACTCAAGATAATTAAAGAAAAGAATTACAAAATAAGAAAGTGTCAGGTTGGCCCTAATGTTAAAAGGAAGTGACATAAATGGTATAAATAAATATAATTATACAGTCATTTGATACACAAGTCAAATTTAAGAGGAAATCAAAAGTAAAGAAGGTCGGATTTCAAGAGAGGATGAAGTATTTTGGTGATGTGTTCGAAGCTATGTTATTTTCAGGTCATCTTACCACTTCCACTATAAGTTTTTTTATAGAACGATTCAGATGGTGAAATTTCTATGGTATTGAGAATACATGTCAAGGTACCTGTGGTAAAAGTTTCAGCTATTTATTCGTTATAATTATGGAGATACACTCTGTGGAAGATAGGGTTTTTGACCAGTCTTGACGCTAATCAATAAATAGGTGTTCTGTGTAAAACAGTCTTAACTTCTTCATAGTGAATCCAAATGAAGTGGGACCACTTTCATTGGAAATATAACCGACTTTGGTTTCTTTTGCGCAAGATGCAGAATATAATGTTAAATATTGAGCGCAGGGCATTCTGTACAAGTTCAATCTCTTGAATAAACCAGAATTGAACAAGGTCTACCATTCTCTCTATAACTTATTTCTGGGGAGGATTCAAGGAGTGAAACTTGGATAAGTTTCAGAGAATACACTGAATAATATTATCTACAGATCATAGTATTAAAAGAATTGAATAATTGCATAAATTGAAGAAGTCTCAGGAAGCATTATCAGGTTCTATGTGATGGTTGGTTGATGGTGATGATTTAATGTAAAGTTGTATTATCTCTCATATATTCTTGGGTGCAAGGAAGGGGAAAGGATGGAGAGTTCAACCCTCTATTGATATCAGAGGATTTTATATTCCTCTTGGAGGTTTATCCCTCCCATTACATTTGGAATCTGTAGCTACCTTTGGAAGTCATTACTTCCCTTGAACAATAACTACTGATTATTTGTCATATATTGTGCATGGTGTATTGTGGTGTATTGGTGTAACTCTTATAGTATTATTCATTGATAATTGGATATAATTGAATGGTTTAAGTATAAGTTGAAAAAGGTTTTAAATTGTACTTGATATTGATTCACCCCCTCTCAATATCAACAATACGCAATACTAAAGTTAAGTTGGGTTCCCAATGCCTCTTGGAAACTAGTCCAAAATCATCCAGTAAATACCGATCCTTGATCATATATAATCCTCTTAGGTATGCCATGTAGCCTCACAATATCACTGATGAAACCTCTAGCTATGTCATGTGACTAATACATGGTACACATAGGAATAAAATGAGCACTCTTTGTTACAGTCTCGACTACCACAAAAATCGAGTCGTGTCTCCTTGTCGTTAGTGGCAATCCAACAATGAAATCCATCGAAATAACCTTTACTTGTTGACATTCTAGACATCTAGCCACATAGTTGACCATATCTACCTTCATTCCCTTCCAGAAGAATAAGGGTTTAAGGTCCGCCCTCATCTTCATGAATCCTGGGTGGGCCATGTATACTTGTCTATGAGCCTCGTTTAGGATCAAGCTCCTCAACTTGTCGTTCAGTGGTACGCAAATCCAATTTTTAAACCTCAATAATCCATTGTAATAAAATGTAAATTCCTCAAATCTTGGTGCCATCATTATGGTTTTTTCGATAAAATCCTCGACCTCTTTCTACCAGTCATCGTCACGTTATAAAGTTAAAATCTTTTCACGTAGATTCGTCTGAAGATGCAACACCAAAAAGATGCGTGGTCTTCAACTCAATGCATATGCCACTCGGTTCATTGTTCCTTTTATGTAAGAAATCTCGAATTCGTACTCGCTAAGAAGTTCTGACGAACGTCGTTGTCACACATTCAGGTCTCTTTGTCTAAAGATGTGATGTAGTCCACAGTGGTCCATCTTTAGTTCAAATTTTCATCCAACAAGGTAGTGTCTCCAAACCTTCAAGGCATAAACAATGGTTAACAACTCCAAATTGTGTGTCACATAGTTCTCCTCGTGACTTATCATTTTCCTCGAGATGTAAGTGATCACTCGACCATATTGCATCAAGACTCTTCCTAAGACTTCCTTGGATGCATCAGTGCATACCAAGAATTCTATGTCCATGTCAGGGAACCTTAGTATCGGTGCCATTTTCAACAGCTCCTTGAGCCTCCAAAATGCTTCCGCGCATTTCTCGGTCCAAACAAACTTCTTGTTCTTCTTTTGCAATTTTGTGATCAGATTTGCTATCTTCGAAAATCCCTCGACGAACCATCGATAGTATCCTTCTAAACACATGAAGCTACGCACTTCCGATACATTCGTCGATGCATGCCATTCAATACTGGCCTCAACCTTTGTTGGATCAATGACAATACCTTCCCTGGAGATGACATTCCCTAAGTAGTGAATCTTCGATTGGTAAAACGAGCATTTGGAAAATTTCCCATACAATTTTTGCTCTCACAGACAATGTAGTTCCAAGAACAAGTGCTCATCATGATCCTCTTCCCTCCGAAAGTAAATCAAAATATCATCAATGAATGCTTGGTTGAACTTGTCCAAGTACTCGCGGAACACCCCGTTCATCAAACTCATAAGTACCCCCGGGGAGTTTGTCAGTCCAAATGGTAAAACATTAAACTCATAATTTTCAAACCTCATTTTAAAGGAAGTCTTAGGGATGCCATCCTCCTTCATCTGTAACTAGTGATACCCTGATCACAAATCCATCTTGGAAAACACCGTCGCACCCTTCATCTGATAGAACATATCATCAATATTTAGCAATGGATATTGATTCTTGATCATTTCCTTTTTCAATTGATGGTAGTCAATGAAAAGTCTCCATGACCCATCCTTATTTCGTATAAAAATAATAGGCACACCCCACGATGACACACTCGGACATATTAGTCCCAAGTCCAACAACTCTTTTAGTTGCATTCTCAACTCCTATAACTCCGGGGTTGACATATGATAAGGAGTTCTCGTTATTGGTTCAATCCCCAGTTTTAGGTCTATGGTAAATTCCAATTCCCTCTCCGACGACATCCCAGGTAACTCCTCTGAGAAGACGTCCACAAACTCTCTAACCACCGGAAGGTGTTCTAGACCTTTTGCTACTCCCTTTTCATTTAATGCAAGGATCGCATAAATCTTAGCATGCTCTTCCGTAACTGCAAGGAAGAGATAAAACTCAAGGAAACTCCCTGGTTCTGTCCTATAGTCACGCGTCTCTGTTCCTCATCATCGAACAAGCTCAACCGTTTCATCTTACAGTTGAGTATTGCCTCATGCGATTTCAACCAGTCCATACTGAACACAACGTGATAAGATCCTAAGATCGTGACGTACATGTTGGCCCTGCTCACAAACTCTCCCAGGTTAAGGGTACAGCCCGTAACCTTTCCTCCAACCTTCTATTTGGCTCCCGAAGCCATCTCTACAAAGCTAAACACATCATGTTTGACTGCCTTTACCTTAATCCTTTTAGCGTTGCACCTGAAATGAAAGTCTCGGTAGAACCGAGATCTATCAAAATACTATGACTCTGGTCAGCGACGATACCTGACGTATCAATCATAGTAGACTGGTGCTCTGCCTGGCGATTATTCACCGGTGCATGAATCCGATGGGCCTTGCCCAAATATCCCATGGTAGTGGGTCCGACTGATATAGATGCTCTAGTCCTCTCCATTGGGAAATCACGTTGGTAGTGTGGCTCCCAACATGTCCAACACCCTTTCTTCATTCCAGCACTCTTAGTACCCAAAGTAGAAGCTAACGGCCCACTGACTGGGAATCCTAGTTTGTTCTATTGAATAGGTCTAAACTGTTGTTACTGCGGTCGACGCTGCAGCTGATGCAGTGGTCCCCAATAAGGTGTCCTCTACTGAGGCGTTGATCATCGAGGTGTAGTGAAAGTAGATCCTCTCTAGAAGCCATGTTATCTTGGCGTCTACCTAGCTGGTGTCTACTGCTGTTGTGCATTGAATGACACCTACCCTGCGGGTCTCGCTGGAGTCTTGCTCTGACCCCAACTGATAAGCACCTCCTCTGCTATGTGGGCCTTATGGACGACATCATGGAAGGTTTGAGGCATTGAAATCCTAACCTTTGCATGTATGTTGACATTAAGGCCAAACAAGAACCTGTTGACCTTAAGTTTCTTGGTATTAATGTGCAGAGCATATCGAATCAACTCCATAAAATGAGCCTCACACTCAGGCACCATACGACCTCCCTGTTGTAAGGATTTGAACTCGTTGAGCTGACGCTCAATGAATTCCTATGATAGGTACCTCTCTTGGAACCGTTCCTCGAATAGTTCCCATGACACATCTTCGACGGTCGTGTTCAATTGTGGTAGGAGCATCTTCCACCATAGAAGATCACTCCCTTTCAGTTGAAAGACTACCATGTGAACCTTCATGTTGGAGGTATATTCATAAAGTGAAAAGCACATCACCATATTCTCCAACCATTCCTCGGCTACTGCGTCTTCCGGGGCACCAAAGAACTCGAGAAATTTGGCTTTCTCGAGTTCACGGTGAATGCGACCAGTACCAACCGGAGTGCGTGCTGGACCCTCAGAGGGTGTCAGTGCCCTGACCTCATCTCTGTCCAAATGGATGATAAATGCCTAAGACATATGATAAAAAGACTTTATCATCCCAACCACATCACCCACCATTATCTTCTCCTGCCCGACAACCTGTTTATCTCCCTAGGGTTTAGACCCCTCAAGCATGGATGCTACTAGAGGCGTCGCGCCTCCTCCACTAGCACCCTGTCGTCTTCCCTCACTGAATACTCTAACCATGATTACCAGTATCAATACAACTCAACGTAATTAGCAACATGATAATCAAATATCATAACAACGAAAGACATAGTGTTCCCAAGTTGCGGGTTGAACCCACTTTGATAGCATATGTAACGACCCCTTTATTACGACTACAAGCGAAGCAGAAATTTTTTTCTTTTTTTTTTTTGCAGGAAGGCAACGACGAAAATAGTTGAACTACACAACCTAACAATGAACACACACACATCGATCAAGAAACAGACAACTATGACTCCATGCATTTTCACAAGAGCAATTGGGCGAAACATGTGTAAAACAACAAGGAGAAATGACTACCCACCAGGCACAACATGGCCACGCTTACAAGCTAAGGGAAAACATCCCCATCCCAACACAATGGACTTGTCAGCCAATTAACTAGAACCTCATTGGCACACAACCAAATAGATGAAGCCGTTAAACCCATGCACCAATGACAACCTTACAACAATCAATAACACTCACACGGAAGGCACAGACTCCCACCAAGTTACCATTCACCTCTATCCTAAGGGTGTGCAATGATCCCCTCATCAGGGATCATGTCGTCACCAGGTGATAGGCATGAGAACAATCGTGGTGCAACACATAACAATACCCTCAACACCAACTAAAATCAATGCACTAGGAGATCAACTTAACCATCCAAACACATGACGATTAACCCTAGCACCCAACTGACAAGTCAACAAGACGACTAAGAAAATCATACGACATAAAAAAAAATCTTGCACAACAAATCAATCTAAACAAGGTAAAGGATTATTATTAACACACGTAGCTCGATGAAACTGTAATCCAAATCCCAAGATGAGATAAGTATCTATCGCTATTCTTTACAACTGAAACTACATAAATTTAATTGTTGTCCTTACATATAAAAATTAGCAGTCCTTTAATGACCTTTCCCCTTTTAGTTATGAAACTAAAACAGATAAAAGTATTATCCTCGGGATGAGTTCGCTATCTAGCTAAGAATTCATAAAACAAGTTTTATAATGATTAGTGAATATGCTAAAGTTCGTCAATAAGAAAATCATCAAATTCCTATAAGAAAATCAACAACAAAATTCACGTTGTCCAACACTACCAATGGCTATCTCTAAATAAGTTGTTGTCTATTATTGAAGTTACTATCTACTGAATATATCTGAGAAGGATGTAAGTTAAATACTTAAAATCGCTAAGTTAAATATATTAATTGTTGTCAGTTAAAGATGCGATAGGCAGAATTAATATAAGATATAATGGAATTAGTGTGAACATGTGTAAGGGTAAATATGTACATCAGAGTGAAAATATAGATAAACATAACGCATGTAAAATGTAACGTAGGGTGTGGATATATAGTGTAAATAATGTAAAAATATATGGTGAAAATATAAGGCAAAGTGTAACAACTATCCAAAAAGCAGAGTAAAAACTAACCCTAGTCAGAGCTATTCCCAGGGCTTTTCATTCACCCATCTCTAGTGCAGACACATCAAAGCTATAAGTTACACATGAAAAAAACAGATTCCTTGTCTAATCAAACAATTTCACAGTCATCATTTCACACATTCATCAATGGAATCATTGCCTAAACTGTACTCAAACGCAAGCCATAAAATTAGTTGATAACGTAGATTTAAATAGTAACAGTTAATGCCATCATAAATGAAATAAAATCACATTCTGGGAATGGTAAGATCATCATTCTAAGAATTCACACTACAGGAATGGACATCACTTGGATTCTTTTTCATGAATCACAAACATTGCATGGGTAAATTTGCAGTTAATATGTATCACACGCAGTCAAAATCGTTGGGAGAAATGTTGACAATCAAAATAACAGCGTAGATTACATTCGCCCTCAAGGGTGTAAATCATTGATGAAATTTTGCAGACCAAGGCATAAAAAAAAACCAGACATAATTGTTCCATTTTCAATCATGGACTTTCCAGTGCTCGAGGGTAACAAATCCAGTAAGTGTAAATAATGTTTCGGGAATTATTCCTCCAACTTTGGTTTTTGTTAAACTTGAATCTCTTTTCTTGTTTATGAAAGTTACTCTAATCGTTGCGAGTTTACTGGGCATAATACCATTCACTATTCAAGAACATTTGGTCCATGCATAATCGGTATTCTAAATCAAATATTGTGATAAAATAATAAATAACTAGATAATTAATTACCGTAGCCAGAAGAATAATTAAATATGAGAAGCGGAGGGCAAATTCGCCTTCGACAATTTAAATGCATAAGGAAAAATCACAGTCCAAACAAATGTAAGGGATGTCAAACAAGAGGACATAACACAGTTTGAAATTGTCTTCAAATATTAAATTGCACTGGTATAAAAAATGCAGAGATTATTGCCATCAATAAAACAAAACATAGAGTTAAGTTGCGAGGGAGGTATTACAACACAAAGTTAATTTATCTAGAAAAAAAAACGTAGATTTAAATTTATCCAACAATATATAAAAACGCAGTGTCAAATTTATCCAACAATATATAAAAACGCAGAGTTAAATTTATCCAACAATATCTAAAAACGTAGAGTTAAATTTATCTAACAATATGTAAAAACGCAGAGTTAAATGTTTGTGGTTGAGGGTGTTGAAATGCAGAGACTACTAAACACAGTTTTCAGATGCCGAGAACAATTAAGACGCAGAGGTGATATAACATGCAGAGACTCAAGCAAGGCGAAGATCAACGTAGAGATAAGAAGGGGTAAACAGTTGGGCAAACACATCCTTCACTCATCATCCACGTATAGAAAATCAGGGCATCAGAATCTATGGGTCGTTGTGCACTAAAGTGACAACCGTTGATTTGGCTCTTGGATGACTTCTCAGGCGTGGACTAACAAAACAGGGATGAGGACAAAGTAGAAAGCACAACCCTTAACAACAAATCAATAAAACAAGTCAGACAGTCACAACATTCAGGGATCGAATGCCAGGGGAAACAAGTCAAGCAGCGAGCTTAAGGCTAAGGGGAAATTAAGTTCTCAATTAAAATGATAAGTCCAACACCTTATTTACATAGTTAAACGTATAGAATTCAAAGCGTAAGGTCAATAATAATCTACCATGTAGAATAAAGTTAAGCATACCGTAGCCCAAGTCGTTCACTCCGAGTCATTGTCTGGGGCGCTCTGTACAACTACTGCTTGTCGATCGATGAGACTTCACCGGTACCTCCCAACCAATGCTATGGGTACTCTTCTTCCCCCTTATCCCCCCGAGCCGCAAATGGACCACACACACTAAACCAGAGAACAACTAGCTCCCAGCTCGCCTCGCAAGGCCGATATACCACTCCTCATCGAGCTGGGTGTCCCAACTCCCACAAGCTAAGTTAGTCAAGTCTAAAATTCTGCAGCGCAATGTTATGCATAACAGAAGAGATCCATCCTCCTCCTCCTCACTCCTTTATATAGAGTTTCTAAGTCATCTCTTTCCCAATTTCCCATTTAATTAATTGTTCAAAAATTTAATTTAGAAAAATCCTCCCCGTACATGTGTCACCCATCCCCTTCGTTGCACCAGAAATTAATTTCATTAATTATTTAATTACTCCTATTTCCCTCACCCACCTAAAATCATTCCTAGAATMGCTCCTAGCTGTCACGATATTCCCTTACACATTTTAATGACT
Organism: Picea sitchensis; assembly: GCA_010110895.2. NCBI lineage: Eukaryota > Viridiplantae > Streptophyta > Pinopsida > Pinales > Pinaceae > Picea > Picea sitchensis. The sequence continues at coordinate 43,125 of SNQJ01S0111317.1, read as the reverse complement.
TGTCCCCTTACTAATTTACTAGTTGAGTTCAATTTAGAAAGTTCTTAAATGCAAGATACCTTATTAAGTTAGTCATTCTTCTTTTTCCATATGTTTCCCTTCCTCTTTATGTTTCCCCCTTTTTCCCTTAGTTTCCTAATTCTTTTAAATTTCCTTCTTTCCCTTTTTATCTGAAACTCAAATTAGCAAGTTTAGGAATTTACCCTTTTACCCTTTTTCTTTTTAATTAACAAATTTTTAATTAGCATATGTAACAAAACAATTATTTCCCCCCCTTTATTTTATTTTATCCCCCAACAAGATTTTTTTTTTATAAATTAATTTAATTTCTTACCCCTTTCTCGTCACATGTTTAATGATGATTATTAGTATTATTTATTTATTTTTATTTTTATTTTTATATTTTTTTCTACCACAAGTATCACTTAGACTTAGATTTTATTTTCCAAGTTTGGGCGACAATTTATTAGGGAAATTGTATTAAATATTTCTTATCACATTATTCGTTCTAAGGCCATCTAGGTTTATTCACTTATTAGTTAACAATGCTCTGCACCAATCAGGACACACTAGGTTCTCCAAGGGTGCCACTCGCCTCATTTTGTTTCCTTTGCACCATGTGCCCTTCAGGACGCACTACATACTCCAAGGGTTCCACTCGCATCTTTCAATTTTTTTCTTGCGCGATGTGCCCTTCAAGACACACTTTGTGCTCCAAGGGTGCCACTCGCCTCTTAACTGACTTGATATACATCAAAAACCCCTAGATTCAATACTCCATTAGGTGATCTTGTGGGAGACTAAGGGCCTCTAAGGAATAAGGTCCCTGCCTTATTGCGCACCCCTTAGAATCATCGTGAGTAACTGTCGTAGTCTGCCCTCACGGCATCGCGGGTCTTCTCAAACTAGGTAATCGTTAACCTACAGTTCGAGCCACGATGGGAGTGCTAGTAGGTTGTGGTAGGGATGTTGTCTACACCTCTCCCTCAGTGTCTCTGGTAGTCATGCGTGACCCCTCTACTCCACATGTGAGTCTGATTGACAAGATATCTTCAGCTTGTATCATCAATGAATCATGTCAGAAATACAATCAATCATCATAACATCTAATCATATGTGCATATGTCATATCAACAATAATAAAAACCCATTAGTCCCCTCCCTGACTCGATCGTGAGTCCAAGGGGTTTCATCAATGCCTTTGCATCCTCGAGGTCCAAAATCCTACACACTCAAGAAACTGAGTCAATAGCACATGTCTATGTCAGTACATCAACATAAAATTTCATCAATCCATAACACCTCATAATCATAATCAACAACCAATAGTATAATAATCCGGATCACTTGCAAGCAAGTGTCCTCAAAGAATAAGTTCTCTCAGTGCACGCAGGAGCGGCTTGTTACAATTTCCATGTGAATAGGAAATGATAGGGTTCATGGAAAATATGGAGGGAGTGTAATTAGAAAAAAATGGTATCATGGAGGTAATCAATATATGAATAATTTTCAACAACTAATAAAACAATCAATTGTATATATATAAATATCAAGAATATCATTCCTCAACCCTTGCTATATTAACTTTCCTTTGTTTCCACGCAAATTCCTTTTTAAAATTAATATCACAGAACAAGGATGAATAAGTGAAATTAGGATCATGAAGGGAGTGTAATTAGCGAAAAATTATAGAATGGTGGGGGGATATTGTTCAAATGAAAAATCAAACCATGTTACCTTTGATGTAAACATGCAAACAATTTTTTTTTTTGTTCAAAATTTTAAAGTTTAAACAATGCTCTGTTTCCAAACAATAAATCAAAGCTGAATAAAGTAACCGATATGATATGCCCATAATTTTATTTAACCAAAATAACCATAATAAAAATACTACCATTATATAATAGAATCAAAACAAGCAGCATCATAATCGCTACAGGAAATACCACAACAGTCTTGGAGTGGACAAGTCACAACTCATAATACCAACCCACAACAAATTTCTTAAATCCCACAGGGTCCCGTGCAATTCCTCAAAACAAATCTTTTTACATAATCACCACTTAATCGAGCCAATCATTCATCACAATTCCTCATCAATTTCATTCTTCTTCGTATTATTGAATTTGAGCATCATACATCTTATACACAGGTGTTTGCAAATACGATAAACATGGAAAGTTTATTTTTAAACAGGGATATGGAATTTTTTCTATCGAACTCATAATCTTCATAAAGACAAACTGTAACTTCCAATGAAAAGGTGAGTGGAATAATTCTTCCATAATTGCCAAGCAAGTGACCAATTAAACTTGTTCCCAAGTAAAAGAGAAACAATAGTAATCTCATCACATTCTGGGTAAGCAATGTTTTCACAATAGTGCATAGGGTTCGATGTATAAAAGTGAAAGTAAGTGGAATACAAGAGAGAGATAGACAGCTTGAGGGTTTGGTTGGTACAAAGCACAAAACATTTACTAGACATGTGCCTCACATTAATATTCACAGAGTCAAGGTTATAGCATGGGTGCATTGGCATACATGAGTGTTCACAAAAACACAGAGGTAAGAAATGGAAAACCCAACTTTGAATAGAGAGGAAAACCTAAAAATAAACTAGAGGCAAAGCAAGCCCAACAACACACCTTTTTTGAGAAAAATCACGAACAGTTGCAGACAACAAAGACACCCATGACCTTTTTTTTTAAATGCTAATAGTCTCATAACAACCACCACAGGAAACCAAAGTTTGAAAACAACCAATACACAGTCCGAAAACATCGTGACAGTTTGAGAAATACACAAATCACAAGCAACATGATCCAATGCTTGATTTAGGATAATAGCAAAGTTCATGGATGGAGAAATAAGAAAAACCTCATACCTGTAAAATATTTTTTAAGGAGAAATGACCAAGGTGTATACATGCTCCACGATCGAGCAAGGTAGGCCAACAACAACTAAGAGAGTGCAATGGAAATGACTAGGGTGGTGGGATCAAGGTGAGTAAGAGTGACATCCATTTACTACATGCCACTTTTCCCTTGGCATTCATTCATGGCTAGTATGAGCCAAATGCACTATACAACTCACATTCCATTAGCATCCTCATTTATTAATAAAAAAACAACTATCCAAAAGTTTGCATACAATCCAATTTACAGATGCACCAACCCTTTCCACCATCCCATTTAACATATGAATATTTGCTAGGAATACAACTAATCTTGTGATCAAAACAATGTGCACCACAATTGTAGAAAGAGTTGGGGTGGTCACCCATATAAAACATAGCCCTTATAAAATCACAATCAAACTAGAGTGTTATTCCTTCACCCAATAAAGAAGCATATCACATTTTGTAAGAGGTAATCAAGACCACATTCTTTCCTATTTTAACCCTCTTGGCTAGAATTTCTTATCATAAGAATTTTAACCACAATTTGAAGCGAATAAGCTATAGAAACTATGCCGCAACCAGTACATAGGAAAACAAAATATAAGTGTCCTTCTCCCTCATATTTCCATAAGTCAAAAAAGGGGTCCCACATACTAGTATATTATTAATATAATGAAATAATGAGTCTTGGAAATAATTTGCGAGCATGGTACCCAAAGTTCTGCTTTTTAACAACAACAAACTGGTGAATCCACAAGGAAATCTATTTCAATAGATTAAGAATTCATAATTTCTCGTTTCGCAAACCGGTGAATGTAGATCAAAGAATTATTGACCAGAATAGTTATGCAACGGGGGGAAAAAGATAGCTGAAAGGAAAAAATGATCCAGGACTTTGGGAATAACTCATGAAAAGTGTTACATATGAGGGGGGTTGGTCCTGTATGCATAACATTCGATCGGTCATAGTAAAAAAATTTCTTGTTCTAAGGAGAATTTTCTGGTATGCTCTTTCGAATCTCAGGATGGAGGGAAGAAAAGGATAGCATAAAGTAGGGACAAAAATTAAAATCATCTATCTAACAACAGTACTGGAAGCATAAACCAATTTCAATGATGTCTACAAGGAAAGCCTCAAGATAGTTGTGTAACCTTATTTTTATTAATCAATAATACTTCCAGAATGGCATCATTGTGGCGAAACTGATCCAAAACGTATTTCTGATAAACAAAAAGAAAACAACAAAAGGAAAAAAGAAGAGCAAAATTGAAAAGACATAAATGAAATAACAGAGAATGAATCAATCAGTTAAATAAAGAAAAACCAAAAAAGTGAAACAAAAAATTATATACAATAGTGTCTTCCATGCAACATTAATCATTCAATCTAGTTCCACATAATGTTTTAAATGGGAACCGTTGGTACTATAGGAAAATCATCGCTCTTCTAAGTATTTTAGAATATAATAATTTGTGCCTAGGACAAAAGGGATTTTGAAAGGACCTAGACATAATTTCTAAAACTTCGAATGTCTTCCTTTGTCAGCATGGACTCATTCCCAAAGCAAGACTTTCTCATTTTCTTTAAAATTGAAATATTTTGTGCTTTTGTTGAAATCTTTCTTTATGGTTTGTTGTCTTCTCTTTATGTTTTCCAAGGAAAACATGCATTGTTCCCCTAAGGATAATAATGCATTTATCCTTTGACGGACTTTGGAAGAATTTAATTCTTCTATCTTTAGCATCAACGTTAGAGAATAAATTTCCAGCTCAGTGGGGAGAATAGCTTCTTGACCATATACAAGCTTAAAGGGAGTGAAACATGTGCTTACCTTAGTAGTAGTGCAATCTTCCCAAAGGGCGTAAGTGAGTAGGGTGTGCCATTGACAAGGCTTATCCTCGATGAGCCTCTTTATGATCCTAACCATATTTTTGTTAGTAGACTTGACTTTCCCATTTACTTTTGGGTAATATATGAGGTGAAATGTTTGACCCCCAACTTAGCTAAAAATTGAGTCAATTTAGCATAAATGAAAGCGGGACCATTGTATGTAATAATCTCTAAAGGAATGCCAAATCTGGAGAAAATATTAGTTTCCATGAAAGAAATTACTTGTTCATCCTGAGAGTGTCTAAGGGGGACAAATTCATTCCACTTAGTGAAATAATCAGTGGTTGTCAAGATAAAAAAATTCCCTACTAGAGACAAAGGATTTATGATACCAATAAAATCTAGATCCCATTTACAAAAAGGAAAATCAGGGAGGACAAGTTGCAAAGGAATAACATAAAGACATTATTTCCCAACGAATTTTTGGCACTTGTCACAAGACCTTGCAAATTTATAAGAATCTTGAAAAATTGAAGGCCAATAATAACCTTTCCTGATAATTTTAAAAGTAATGGCTTTAGAAGAAAAGTTGCCACCAACGTGAATAATAGAATCTGAAAACCCATGAGTTTCTTGTAACGATTTTTGTGCCTCCTCATTATTCACACATCGAAGTAATATACCATCACCATACCTCCTGAACATAAAGTCTCCTAAAATAATATATCTGCAAGATTAAAGACGGAGCCTTCTCCTTTGATGAGTATCTAAGTCATGTGGGAATTTCTTATATTCCAAGTAATACATCAGATTTTTATACCAGGGATGTTCAACTATAGAAAGAGTTTGAATCTCAATATAAAACAATGCTAAAAGAGGATTATCTTGATCTCCAATTTCTTCACTTGCTTCATCATGTTGAGATAAGTTAAGGGCTAAGTCTCGTCCCTTAATTGTTTTTTAAGTCATGATGGTTAAATCATGCTCCTAGATTTTGGCAAGCCAATGTGCAAGCTTCCCTGAAATATAAGTTTATGAAAGAAAAAACTTGACAGTAGGAAAAGGGACTTTTACCTATGTGTGCTTTCCTAGGATAAAGTGGTGAAATTTATCCATATCTTTAATAAGAGAAAACGCATGTTTCTCAATATAAGAATACTTGACATCATGATATGATAAACATTGACTCTGAATCTGGACCATCTGATCCAGAAGGGACATGGCGTGAATCTGTGGACTCTGAATAAAGTATCGAAGTAATTCATAAACGTTAGATTAAGAAGGGATGTGGCATGAATATGTGGACTCGAGATAAAGTCTCGAAGTAATTAATAGCCATCAGATTAAGAAGGGACGTGGCGTGAATCTGTGGACTCCAGGTAAAGTCTCGAAGTAATTCATGGCCATCAGATCTAGAGGAGACGTGGCGTAAATCTATGAACTCTGGGTAAATACCTAAAGAAATCCTCGATCGTGAGATCCAAAGGACAAGTGGCACAAATCTATGGAATCCTAGTAAACACCCGAAGTAATCCTTGATCGTCAGATCAAGTGGACACATGTCAGTGGATTATAGCCTTTGGATAAAATCCATTGGGAAAAAGGGTGAAGTTTGAGATTTGAGATCTCATAAGTTCAGAGACCCAAAGGAGATCTTGACCATTGATCGAGAAGAGGGCCACAAGACCATTGATCTAGTTGAAAGGTCAAACACCTGAAGTAGAAGCAAGGTTGTTGATTTAGGAGGATATGTGTCCGCAAATCGTCAACTACGAAAGATTGATGTATGGAGGAAAGTAGGGTTTGCGATTTGAAAAGTCTGAAGTCTGGAATCACGAAGGAGGTTACATCTGTTGATATGGGAGGGGAAGATCTGGTCTATGGATTTGAAAAGGGCATATCTGAACCGTCAGTTCAGACAGTACCATCAATATCGGGAGATCGATGGTGCCATAGAATTGCAGGGATCGAAGTTGCTCAAACTTTAAAAGTTGAGGGCGGACTGCAATCCAAACCCTTGTTTTGGAGAAAGGACACGTGGAGCCTCGAGGAGAATTGCAGGCCAAAAAATAGCTTGGTTTCAAACTGCCTTTGGTCACCCCCGTAGTTGTGTGTTTGCATGAGGTCATCACCTAAGGTCGCATCCGAGGAGGGGCCAAGAGAAAAGGTTCTAACGCCAACTTCGAGACTTCACTGAAGCACGAAGGAGAAGGTCGCGGGTATCATAAGACCTGTGCCAGAAGATGGAAGGGAATGTGTTTGATTAAGAGGTGATACTATCAAGGTATCAAAGTCTTGTTTGACTTAGAGAATATGAGAACCTTAATCAGAGGGTTGGGTTGAGTCCTAGACTTCCCAAATTAGGAATCGTATAGGGAAAGGATCTGTTCCTATGAGGACAATTTTTTATTTTATTTTTGCCCCATCGTGGGTCTGTTACAATAGGGGATGGAATTGAGATATTGTGTTCTCTCTTATGGGAATGATTTTGGGAGTGATGGTCATGTCTGCTACCACTCCTTGATCTTCCTTTATTCTCAGGGGTCTCATGGCTTCCTGATTTTCTGGAGCCACTCTCCTTATCCAGATTCTTTTCAATTCTTTCCAGGCTCTGAATGTTGGGATCGGAAGCGATGGTCCAGGCTCAGGGTCGTTCGTCACAGAAATGATATTGATTATTTACATATGCCTAATCTTCCTAATTTACCTAAATTGGGGGAGATACCTTCTTTTGGGTCTCTACAATTTGATTCCAGAAGAGGAAAATTCTCCACCCAACCTTTTTGGGTAAAGCTCCTGACTCTTTCGTTAGAATTATGGAATTGCTTGACCCTCAAAGACAAATTCTATAGGAAGATTCATTTTCTTAAATTATAGAACTAATCAAAAGAATCAAAGGAAGGTGGGTCAAATTTGCATTTAGGTGGATCTTGCAGAGGGTCTTCTAGACAATTTGTTTATAGAAGTTGGAAAATGGAAGTACACCCAAACCTTAGATTACGTTAGCATCCCTTTCATATGTTCTTTCTTCCATGTTTACGAACATCTAAAAGCTAAATACGTCAAATTAATGTTGAATTATTCTTCTTGTTCCTTGGCCTTCATAAGCCTTTCATTATCATCCTTGTGGCTCTCGACATATGTCTACAATTTTCTAAGGGTCTCAGCCATATTTATGTCTTCCTCCCTTTCTCCTCCATGTCCATTGGAGTTGGTTCCTTCCCTATCCAATTGGACATTCAACCCTTTTTTTTCATATTCCTGACTGAAGAATACCTGAGTATCATCCATCACTTCTGCACTATGCGCTGACTCTAAACCGACAACTGTTAATTCTGCAAAAATGTGTAGTCAATAGAACTTTGTCAGGATAATTGTTCTTAATAATTTCATGATAGCATGAATCATTCTGATTCATTAATATATATCATACTCATTTTATTGTTTTATTTCTTGAGAAATTTTATTATCCATAGATAATTTGTGGGTCAATAGTTGTCCTCTAATTTTCCATACCTTTCCAACGACTGCTCCCTTTCTCAATTCTACATTTTGAGCAGGAAGTTACGACTATTTGAGCAATGGAGATTCTTGGAAGGTGATCTATGTTCTATTTTCTTAATTCTTAGAGACAAATTGGCTCTTGGATCCATGCTAGAGCCTCTCTTCAGCTTTACAGTTTTTTCCTTACTTCTTTTGATGTAGATTTGTTCAATCAGGGACCTCATGACTCCTTCTCTAAGCCTTTTCTTGTTCTTAGAAAAATAATTCGGGCACTAGCCCTTTTTCTTTGGTCCCCAAATTCATGTGACCACAGTTTGAGACCAAGAACTAGGTTGATAGACACTTATCCATAACTTTAGCACTTCGAAACTTTTGGCTTTGGAGAATTTCACACCTTCTTCTCTCATTTCTTCTGAATGTCAAACTCTCGTACCTTTTAACTTTTTGGGGCCCATGTAATACTAATTTCATAATATAAACATGGCCACATGTGTCATACTGCTAATTGGTTCAAGAAGGTTGACAAAAATACAAATCGGATTGATACGTGGCATGCATCCTGTGTTTCCACGTCATCTCTAGTGACGTTAGCATGCCACATCACTTTGAGACTTCAGGACTTCGAGCTTCGGGATATTTCAGATCAGCGCACTTCATTTCTCCCAAATGTCGAATTCCTGAATTGCTTAATATTTCTGAGGTCCATGTAGTACACTCGTCCTCATATAATATGGTGAAACATGGCCCCTCATGTCAGATTGATATTGGTCCAACAAGGTCATCCAGGTACCGTTCTAACTAACACGTGGCAGGACTAGGGAATTCCACATCACTCTGGGTGACGTTCTCATGCCACGTCACTTCAAAACTTCAGGCCTCAAGAGATTTCACCTTAGCTCATGATGTTTCTCCTGAACATCGAAGTCCCGAACTACTTAACCTTCTGGGCCCATGAAGTACAATTGTCATCAATCAAACAATCAAAGTGGTGACATGTGCCCCCTCTATCGCGTGACACCTGTTAGGTTCCAATCGGTCCTAAGGGCCTGTCAAAAGTAAGGAAATGAGTGACATATGGCAGACCTAGGTAGGTCCACGTCACCCTAGGTGACATCATTTTTCCATGTCATACTCAGTGCTTCGAGACTTTGGTGATTTCCTACCTTCGACATTTTCTCCAAGTTGTCGAAATACCTAATTGACGAACTGTCGAACTGGTCCACATCACTCCTAAGGACATCATATTAACACGTTACTTCAACACTCCAGGACTTCAAGGGTCTCTTCCTGTCGCGCAACCACAAGCCATTTCTTCTTGAGTGTCGGAACGCCAAACCTTGCTTAATATTTGGACATGTGTCCCTTGGAATAGACGATTTGTATTGGTTCTAGACTTTGGGACTTCGATAGTTTCCTTTGCTTATAGTTTTAAAATGGCCATAGGGGCAAAGTGTGAAGGACTTTGGTGCTTAACCTCTGCACATATTGTTTGGATCCAACAGATGTGAGGGGTCTGTCTCCCTACGAACATATCCAATCGACCAAATTTAATTTTGTGGCCCATTACCACATCTATTGTGGTTTATCAAACTGCTATACCTTCTGATCTTTTGAATACCACCCAGGAGCGCTTTCAGCGCCCTCTAGAACTCTGTACTTCAAATCCCTGTGGGATTTTTACTTCAAATTCCACCTTTGTTTCCCATCGAGGTTCAATGTTGAAAAATTGGCTCTGATACCAAATTGTGACATCCCCCAGGCATCCATGTTGGGGAAAACATCACCAAATCAAAACCAATTATTCTGAAAACTAGATTGTAACATACACAAACATGAATGTCATTCATGCTACTTTTAATTATCATTCTTTGATACCATATTATAATGTCCCCTAGCCACCCATCCTGGGGAAAACGTCACCAACTCAAAACCAACTATTATGAAAACCAGATTGGAACATACCCAGCCTCGCAGGCCGCTCATGATACTTGAAACTATCATGCTATGATACATGATTATAACATCCCCGGCCACCCAGAGGCCGGACCACGCTACCTCAGAAACACATGGTCTCAAGGTTTGTTATAGATAATTAAAATTTTCCATGCCCATACATAGACCTGCTGGGCTATGGAAGAGAGAGATCTTTACAGAATAAATCACATATAAACTTAACAAAAATAATTAGAGATAAAATGAAAACATACATGCAGTAAAACAGATGATATTATTATAAGAATCACAGACCTGCACTAAAATACATCATTAACCATTAAGCACAAAAATAATACTTATCTCTTAATTGTAGTGCAACAACTATGTGCAGACCTTCCATGAACCTCCCATCCTTAGACCACGCTGCTCACCACTCTCAGCAGTGGCTCACCCACGAGATGCTACTAAATTCCATCGGGCAAGGGATTCCTAGGCTCGGAAAGGACAATAGGAAGTTGCACAAGTCTACAGGAAGGATTTCCTCCAAGGAGCCAGTTACTGGAAAATCACCCTCGAGCCTAAGTGTTTCCAGTCTGGAAAAAGATATCTTATATTCTCGACTTATATGGTGAATGTTGAGATAAAATTCTAGTTGTTGCAACCAATGATTCAGTTCTAGTGCATCAATATCACATTGGTATGACATTATGTCCACTTTTCCTTCCATATTGAATAAATACTATCAAAGGTTTATGGTACTAGAACTCGACTTGTCTTTCTCATTTTCTTTCTGCAACTCCTTTTCTGGGTCTTCATTATCCCTCAGTTTCTTGTCTAATCCAATCAATAAGTTCAAGCCTCAATCTTATTTGAATGTTCTAATATTTCTTGCTAGAGACACCATGAGGAGGGACATACTGCAAGATATGTCAATAACTTTCTCTTTTCAGGCTTGCAAATCTCTCCTCTACTGTATCTCGAGGGTTTTGTGAATAGGCTCATCAGTAATGGCTAGGGATCTACGAATTTCTTCTTAAATCGATTCCTGGATCCCTGCAACTATCCACAAATACCCCAAGAAAACCTACTCTGATACCAATATGATCTATAAATTATAGTGGATATTCCATTGAGCACTTCATCACAACATATCTAACGAAATACCGAATTCATTACCATGAAGGTTACTTCCCTTTAGATATGAGATTCTTTAATTATTGGTTTTCTTCTTAAAATGTATGAAATAACTAAAATGCAAAAAATAAAGATTAGAAATAAATACTAAAACACCATCTACAAATAAACACAAGATATAACTTGGGAAACCCAATAAACCCAATATGGGAGAAAACCCAACTAGAAGGTGAGGTCACTCTGCTCTCTTTTCTTCAAATGCAAGTACAAAGAAAGAGGCACTCTCTGTGCAGTTTCCTTTGACATTGTGGCCTATATGGATGCTATATAATATATACTCATCTATTATTCTCTCAAAATACCTCTCCTAGTTTCTCTTCTCAACTATGGAACAAATACAATGCTAAATAATGGAACCCCTTCTCCTCCTAACACCTCGGTATTTAACATAGCTCGATAGCCATCTAGGGGTAGGTTTTTGACTTCCTCAACCCTCAATTAGTTATAAGTTTTAGACATCCTATAAGGGGGGGTTAACATCGCATCTAGTCATACCATGGTGGTCAACAAGGTAGGTCAACTTGTGGGAAGAATAACTTTCACATACGAGCTCTAATTGAGGTATGGTTTACACCGTTGGAAATGTATCAGACTGTAAAATTCCTTCAATGGTTTTAACAATAGTTTTAGACATCGAAATCCTAAAATAATGTTGTTTAATGCCTCAAAATGGCTCTGGAAGGTTCGAAACCCTAAATTTTCAAACTAGGTCCCACCATTAAAATTACCCTACAAGATGATTCCTCCAATTTTTTCTACTCCGAAAGCATCGAGATAGATGAAAAATAACATAATTATGCAATTTAGATCATTTGTTATCTTGTTAATGTGCCTCAGTTAATGTCAATGTTTCGATCATCGTTGTTTCAATGGCTACAATATATTATATTTGTGACTTCTTGACTAGGAAAGTGTCATTTTGTGTGAATAGTGGTGATAAACAAGTTGATTGTTGGGTTTGGCTCACATTTAGCTAATGGTCATTATTATGGCAATTTTATTTCATGTTTTCATTCTATCTCCACAAGTAAGATGTGAGATGTAGTATTTCACATATGGTAGTTTTTTACAATGAATTAGTCAATAATTTCTAATCCCTTGTCTTGTGTTATTAGAGGATTGAAAAACAAATCGATAACATTTTGTTTTGTTAGAAAATATTTGGAAAAAAAAAAAACTAGAACTATTTATATTGTTGGTTGATTATTTAATAATTTCATTTTTTTGGGGGGGAGGGGGGAATGTTTAAATTGTGGATTTTAATTTCAACTACATATCAAAATATTGTTTTCAATCCTCTCCGCCTTATTGAAGAATTAAAAAATGTATGACAACATTTATTCATGTTGATACATTGTTGAAACTAAGCATAACCCTTGTCCTTTGATGCAATTTAAACAAAAAAAAATTTAAATCTAGTAGCATAATTGTTGCTAGTTGATATAATTTCAATTAACAAGTTAAATTTCAAGTAAATAATTTTTGTAATTTATTTAAACATCAAAAGATACCTACCTCTTGAGTTATATTCCATGGCGTAGGTGTCATAGGTGGGTGGCCAAATGCTTAGTCTATATGCCATGGTGTAGGTGTCATAGGTGGGTGGTCAAATGCTGGATCAACGTCTTAATTCTCTTTGCGCCATGGAAAAAGTGGAAAAATGGGTTCGTGGGCATATTTTTCACTGTATAAAAAAGGAAGGATTTTGATCAAGATTCTGATCCTTGATCAAGGTGACACGTCGATACCTTGATCGATGTTGAATGGGCTCACCTAAATTTCTTGATCGAGATCTTATTAAGTACTTATCGAGGTTTTAGTAGCTAGATCAAGGGCTTAAAAAGTAGCTTGATTGAGGTTTGGATTTCATTATTTTTACATAGCCCCTTGCCATGAAGTGCGATCGAGATTCATGGATGCACCCGCCACATTGAAAAGGGGGTCGTAAAATAAAAAAATGAAAACATATGTTTAATGAACAACACATTGGGGTTTATATCCATGGACACATGCATGAAGAGTTTGAGGCACAAAGGTTGAATCATTGGACCAGCTGGAAGAGAATATAATATCTTATGCTCCTCTAACACTTAACTAGTATTACACCAATACCTAGATTATATCATGCGTTTTCCAAATTAGTGTTGACACCCAATTTGTTCCATCTAAAAATAAATGGATTACCCCTAAACGTGTCAGCTTCTTCACCACTAGTCTCTTTGTAAAAAAAACAACTTGTACATAAAGTGATAAATTGAGTCGACACTACTACTACTTCAAATCTTGCTAAAAAAAAACCTTCATTTTATTTTACAAGCATGCATATGTGTATTAACTAGGTAGGTGGAAGAACTATATTTTCAATAAATAGCCCGAAACCAAAAAAATGACCATAAACTAAAAAATGAAAGTATATGTTTAATAAACAAAACATTGGGATTTATATCCATTGAAGCATGCAAGAAGAGCTCAGGGATGAAAGGTTGAATCACTGGACTCACTTTAAGAGTATATAACATCTCCTCCTTCTCGAAGGAAGGATGCTTCTCCAGTACTTCATTGGTATTGTAGTAGTACTTGGATTATTTAATTGGTCTTCCACAGTTGTGTTGACACCCAAACTCTACCTTCTAGAAATAGATATCATAACCTAAAAGTGCGATTTTATTTAACAATTGTTTTAAAGTAAGTTTAAACATATTAACTAAATATGAGAAAAAAATTCAATAGAAGGGGATTATATCCAAGCAAACATGTGAAGGATAGCCATCCAATCCAAACTTGAGAAAACAAACAACCAAATTTCAAGAAATTTGCCCCATAGCACAATATATCCATAGCGAGCATGCATAGGTAACCAAATAGCACGAAGCTTTCAACTGCACACCCGAATACGATGGGAAATCAACTTGTGTACTATGGGGAACCAACCTATAGGTTGTCCAAAGCACTCTACATGACATTAAACCAAGTCACAGATTCTCAAGATCCCTTTGCACAACCTATATTCCAAGCAAAATCTCATAATGCAGCGAAGTTTTGTACAAACCAAGAGAAACCCCATAACAATCAAGTAGAAGTCATAGAATGAAACGCCACCATGGTGTACAGAAAGCACAACATAGAAGTTAGAAAAGAATACACAATATAGCGAGATGAAGGTACACAATATAGCGAGATGAAGAGAATACCGACTTGGAATGAATATTTACCCAAAACCCATCCCACAAGAAAATAATTTAAACAACTTACCCAACGCAAAACATTTACACCACCTACCAATGCCCAACGTGTTTTCGTATGTGTCAATTGAAACTAGTGGATTCAATCACATCAAGAACCCTAAAAAAACTTTACATTTAGAGCACCTACTAGCATTCAATGTCAGTTCATACACATGTGTCGATTAAAACCCTCGAATTCAATTATATCACGATTTGCCAACGCAAATCATGGTCAAACTATAGTTGGGGAGAATCGAATTCATAAGACCCAACCCAGTGCATATACTTTATAAGCCTGAAAATAATACATCACGCATTACATACATATCTTCTAATCTTTTGACATGCACACACACAAAGTCTGATCATCTTTGGAGAGCAAAGATCGTCACAGAAAAAAATCACTCTAGGAAAATATGCAAGCCTTTGATTTCAGTTAATTGCACTAGGCGCAAAGGAAGAGTGCCTATGTTGTAGTTAAGCAAGGATGATTTTAAGGATGGAAATTTATTTTAAAATGTAGAAACCTTGGTGAATTTTACTAATCCTTCATATTCCAACTATAAAATGTTTGGCGATATTTTTGTAAAAATATTCAAATTTCTAAGGATTTTATATAGATTGTATAAAATTTTGGCGACTTTTAAGGTAAAATAATTTTATCCTATAGAATTTGGGCGAATCATTTTTAGAATAACGAATCTTTTTTTGGGAAAAACCTTGGAAAATTAACCCATGAGCGAAATTTAGCCCCTAAAATCATCCCTGTAGCTAAGCCTTCCTCTAGATTACAAGCGAGATCTCTATTTCTCTTCTGAAAGGTCACACTAGGAATAGACATAGAGGATACACAAAGCTCTTAAAACTCAAAACACACAATGCAAAATGGAATACCTTCTCCTATGGGAGATCCTTTATTTATAATATGATATCCGGTGCAATTGGTGACCAAAACTGACATTTATGAGTCAAAAGAAAAGATTCTCGGTGACAATGTGCATTCCACTGCCATTCTCTCATCCCTTAAGTGGTCCTAATGAACATATGGGGACTCGAACCAACACAAAAGACACGAACCTAAGAATGATTTACAACTCTGGAGCTACTTTAAGCACCCCACCACGCTTTAATCAAAGTAATCATGTCCTACAAGATAGATATAGGGATGTTCTTCACATGTGCATCCTTCAAAGAAATTTCCATCACTATCATATGGATATTCTAGTGGGGTATTTATGTCAAGGAATAACATGTATGAAAAACATTGCTCGACATCATATATGAACGTGATAGGACAAGGTCTTTGGCTATTATACTTATGCTATCCTTGAATTGTATCTTGATCAATGGTTGAGAGTGCACTCGACATCAGATTGACGATCGAGATCTCCTTTGTATTTCTGAACTTCGGAGATTTCAACTTACGCTATCCTTCCACTGGAGTAGATCAACTGATGAGAATACAACCGAAGTGATCTTTCATATCAGACAACTCGTTTCCTTGTTGATGTGGTCTGCCACATATGTCCTTTACTGACATGGTATGTTGATGTGGTCTTCCATATATGTCCTTTGTTGACATTGTCTGCCACATGTCCTTTGTCGACGTGGTCTGCCACATGTCCTTGCAGACGAGGTTTGCTAACGTAATTTTCTAACGTAGATCTCCCTGATTTTACGGTCATCGTATGTTCTACAGATCCGATGGTCCTTATTCATTTTGGATTTCTGGCTCTCCAGGCTTTGGGTTTTTCAAATATCATATTTTTCGTAGTGTAACCTCCTCGCCTCATTATATCCAAAGTGAATGATGTTCATCGATCATGTTCTTAGATCGATGGATCGATCTATCTACGATGCAAATTTTCTATATTATCTTGTTCTTCCACTTGAATTGATCCAACGGATGATGGGTATTCGCATAAGTGAGATCTCATATCTTTCACCTTTCTTATCCTATCCTTCCACTCGAAATGATCTGAAGGATGACGGGAATTCGGGTTTGATCCGAAGGCTGACGGGTATTCGGATAATCAAACTCTCAACCCTTTTAGCTTATCATGTACTTCCACTAAAATGTGATCCAACATTCGTGAAGACACTTGAAGAAGATCAACGATCAAGGATGATTGTGGAACCATAACTTGTGAGTGATTTATCTCATCACCAAAACTCCGTAATTTGAAGTTGTGAGTCATTAGTGAGTCAACCACAATCGTCGATATTCGAGGCTATAAGATCTGATGATCCTGAGTAATTGCGGGATTGGAAATAGCACGATCTTTAATTCTCCTTTCGTTCTCTACAATCTGTCCCTGCCATTGATCTAGTGATTGTGCATCCGATGGTCACAACTCAATACGACTTAATCTGATCACTTATTGGATCAACCATAGTCGTCGATATCCGAGTCTACAAGATCTGACGATCTAGACCAATTGCCTGATTTGAACTACCGAGTTGTATAATTCTCCTTCCGATCTCTGAAATCTATCCCTGTCGTTGATCTGGCGATTGCGCATCCAACAGTCACAACTTGATATGACTTAAACTAATCGTTTGTTCCATCAACCACAGTCGTCATTATTCGAGTCTATGAGATCTGATGATCTATACCGATTGCAGGATTAGAACTAGTGATTCATTTAATTCTCCTTTCACTCCCCGCAATTCATCTCTGTCATTGATCTGGCTTGCAGATACGACGGTCACGATCCTCCAATGATCCTTAAGCCCACAGTCACTCATATGACCAACATCTGTAAAATTAGACCATCAACACAGTCGATTTCTTGATCGGACGACTGTTAAGGCTTCTCACCCTGAGCTTATGCTTTTCCTTTTGATCTTTGATCTTTGCGTATTGTTCACTCCTCCTCTAAGCTTATGCTTTTCCTATTTTCCATCGTCGCTTTTGTTCTTGCCATCAATGACAAGCACACTCTTTCTATAAAATATGCCAACAATCTCCCCCTTTGGCATTGATGGCAACCTTGAAAGGCTGCACTATTTTTCTTATACCTCCAACTGTAGCATTCATACTAGACCTTTTCTCCCCCTTTAACATCAATGTCAAAAAAAAGATACTCCCCCTGAGTTGTTGCAGTGCTTTTCGTAGGTATCAGATATTCAACCAACACATACTCCCCCTTACAGGATGGAATCTCTTAGGTGAGAGAAGGGATCACACCCAACTTCTGATAGAGATATTCAAATGGTGTCTTGGCTAGGGGTTTAGTAAAGATGTCTGCAATTTGTTCTGTGGTTGGAATGTAATGAACTTTAACAATCTGATTGGTGACCTGCTCTCTCAGAAAACGGTATTTCATGGGGATGTGCTTGGTCTTGGAGTGGAATATGGGATTCTTTGACACGCTAATTGAACTATTATTATCACAATGAATTGGGATCGGTGCAGTATACTTTACCTCAAAGTCTGCAAGTCTCTGAATCATCCAGAGTACTTGGATACAACAAGTGGTAGCTGCTATGTATTCATCTTTAGTAGTCGATAAGGAAATGGAATCTTTCTTCTTGCTCAACAATGCTACAAGAGAATCTCCTAAGAAGAATGCACATCCACTCGTGGTTTTCTTTTCATCCATGTTGTTAGCCCAGTCAACATCTGAATAGACTGATAATTGAAAATTATGATTCCTAGGATACCATAGGCCATAGTTCATTGTTTCTTTCAAATATCTGAATATTCTTTTGACAACTAGCAAATGAATTTATTTAGGTGCAGACTCATACCTTCCTACCATTCCAACAACATGCATTATGTCTGGACAAGATGTTTTGATGTACAACAGGATGCCTATCATAGACCTATATGAACTTTGATCAACATTAGGTGATTCATCATCCTTTCTTAACTTGCATCCAGTGACCATAGGTGTGCTCACAGGTTTAGAATCTTCCATTTTAAACCTTTTCAATATTTATCTTAGATATTTTTCCTGAGAAAGAAATATTCCTTCAGACCTCTGAGTAATTTGCAGACCAAGAAAAAATGGCAGTTCCCCTATCATAGACATTTCAAATTCACACTGCATGGCAAAAGAAAACCATTGTACCAATGAAGCATTATTACTTCAAGATAATGTCATCTACATAGATCAACAAAATGAGAAAATAATTACCCTCTGTTTTGATATATAGATTGTTGTCAATTGTTCCTCTCTTGAACCCTTTGTCTTGAAGATACTTATCTAGTCTGTGATACCAGGCACGAGGAGCTTGTTTCAACCCATATAAGGCTTTCTTCATCTTGCAGATAAATTCAGGATTATCTGTCAGTGAAAATCCTTCAGGTTGTTCCATATATACTTCTTCTTCTAGATCTCCATTAATAAATGTTGACTTAACATCCATCTAATATACTTTAAAGTTCTTATGACATGCATAGGCAAGAAACATTTTGATGGATTCCAATCTTGCCATTTGTGCAAAGGTTTCATCAAAATCTTTTCCTTCAATCTGTGCATAGCCCTTACAGACCAATCTTGCTTTGTTCCTGACAACTTGTCCATTCTCATTCAATTTATTCTTAAAGATCCATTTGGAACCTATGACATTTTTACCTTTAGGTCTAGGAACCATCTCCCAAGTATTGTTTTTCTTAATCTGGTCAAGTTCATCATTCATGGCTTTAACCCAATGGTCATTTTCGTTGGCTACATTAAAGTCTTTAGGTTCAAGCAAAGATAGAAGGGCAATATGAGATTGTTCTGAGACATTATTCAATTGCTTTCTTGTCCGAACTCCTTGTTTTGGATGACCAACTATCTGATGTTCAGGATGATTATTCCTAATAAATATGGAGGGTGTCTCTGTCTTGATCTCCTGGTTTGAGTCCTACATAGTATTTGTATCTAACTCAGAATCTTCTCCTTCTGATTCTTGGACCCGTTCATCTTCATCTTAAACTGTGTCCTCCGTAGTAGACTCAATATTGCTCACCTCTCTTACTGTGACTCCTTCATCAACCTTTAAATCAATGAAATCAACTAATTTATGCAATCTTTTATTAAAGCATCTATATCATTTACTATTGGTAGCATATCCTAAGAGGATTCCCTCATCAACCCTGTCATCATACTTGTCAAGGTTTTAATTATTATTCTTTATGTAGCACTTATTCCCAAAGACTTTGAAGTGTTTGATTGAAGCATGTTTTCCATACCACAGTTGATAAGGTGTCTTGTCACTGTGTGGTATGAGGTAGGATTTTTTAAGAATATGAATTGTTGTGTGTATTGCTTCTACCCAGTAGGTTTGACCAATGTTTTTCTCATTCATCAATGACCTGGCCATTTGCTGAATTGTTCTATTTTTCCTCTCAACTACTCCATTTTGTTGTGGAGTTCCTGGTATTGTGTATTCTCTCTTGATCCCATGTTTATCAAAAAATTCCTTGAAATCACTTGACATAAATTCTCCTCCTCTATCTGATCTTACTGCCTTTATCCTATTGCATGTTTGATTCTCAGTTAAAGCCTTAAATATTTTAAATTTCTCAAATGCTTTAGCTTTTTCTTTGAGAAAAGAAACCCAAGTGAGT
>SNQJ01S0111317.1:8929-20030 GCA_010110895.2 Picea sitchensis | reverse complement strand
GGGAGGCGAGAGTCTGGAAAGGGGGCTAAGTTTAAGATCTTAAATCTCAGAGAATATTATATATTATTATTCTAAATGTTGTGAGGAGGATATGAATTTATCCTAAGTTCCTTTGGGGAAGGGGAACAACTTCCAAATGGAGAGGAACGTGCTTCATGAGCGCCATGTGTCATATCATGCACATGCAAATATATGTGGGGATTTTGATTGTTTCAGGGATCCTTTTTCCATTGCTTCCACTCACGTAGGTAGCAAGCAGGAAAGAAGTAAAACTTGGAACGTCATTGTTGAACCCTTGACCATATTGAACCTCTACAATGAGCCCGAATTGATATCTTTGTTGAACCTGTACCCTATGGGTTTCCTATGTTTCATTCTTCCATGATTGTGCCCCACATCTGGTTTCTGTTGTTTCCATCACCCTTTCCCATGTGTTGAGAAACTATATTAAAGAAGTGGGTTGTTAGGCCCATGGATTGAAGCAACAGGTTGTCAGGCCTATGGGAAACACTCTCTAGGTGAGAGAGTTTGTTGAGGAAGTGAGTTCTCCTAGAGGGAGTCCAATAGCAGCTACATAGCTCTGAGAATTCATGTATGGCATGTTTTTGAATCTCTGTAAGGGCGGTGGAGTAGCCGATGGACTATGTGACAGTGAAGGTGTATACTCTTTGGGTGGGACAGGCATGTGGGGAATGAGAGTCTATGATCTTTGGGTGTAAGTGGATCCTTAGAGAAAATCCTTCATGTAGACTTGTGCAACTTCCTATTGTCCTTTCTGAGCCTAGGAATCCCTTGCCTGATGGAGTTTAGTCGCAGCTCGTGGGTGAGCCACTGCTGAGAGTGGTGACCAGCATGGTCTAAGGATGGGAGGTTCATGGAAGGTCTGCACATAGTTGTTGCACTACAATTAAGAGATAAGTATTATTTTTGTGCTTAATGGTTAATGATGTATTTTAGTGTAGGTCTGTGATTCTTATAATAATATCATCCGTTTCACTACATGTATGCTTTCATTTTATCTCTGTTTGTTTTTTTTAAGTTTATATGTGATTTATTCTATAAAGATCTCTATCTTCCATAGCCCAGCAGGTCTATGTATGGGCATGGACAATTTTAATTATCTATAAAAAACCTTGAGACCATGTGTTTCTGAGGTAGTGTGGTCCAACCTCTGGGTGGTCGGGGATGTTACAATCGGGTATCATAGCATGATAGTTTCAAGTGTCATGAGCGGCCTGCGAGGCTGGGTATGTTCCAATCTGGTTTTCAGAATAGTTGGTTTTGAGTTGGTGACGTTTTCCCCAGGATGGGTGGCTGGGGGACGTTATAATATGGTATAAAAGAATGATAGTTTCAAGTAGCATGAATGACATGCATGTTTGTGTATGTTACAATCTATTTTTCAGAATAATTGGTTTTGATTTGGTGACGTTTTCCCCAACCTGGATGCCTGGGGGATGTCACAATCTGGTATCAGAGCCAATTTTTCAACATTGAACCTCGATGGGAAACAAAGGTGGAATTTGAAGTAAAAATCCCACAGGGATTTGAAGTACAGAGAGCTAGAGGGCACTGAAAGAACTCTTGGGTGGTATTCAAAAGATCAGAAGGTATAGAGGTTTGATAAACCACAACAGATGTGGTAATGGGACACAAAATTAAATTTGGTCGATTGGATCTATTCGTAGGGAGACAGACCCCTCACATATGTTGGATCCAAAGAATATGTGCAGAGGTTAAGCACCAAAGTCCTTCTCACTTTGCCCCTCTAGCCATTTTAAAACTATAAGCAAAGGAAACTATCGAAGTCTCGAAGTCTAGAACCAATACAGATCATCTATTCCAAGGGACACGTGTCCAAATATTAAGCAAGGTTTGACGTTCCGACACTCGAGAAGAAATGGTTTGTTGTTGCGTGGCAGGAAGAGACCCTTGAAGTCCTGGAGTGTTGAAGTAACGTGTTAAGATGATGTCCTTAGGAGTGACGTGGACTAGTTCGACAGTTCGTCAATTAGGTATTTCGATAGCTTGGAGAAAATGTCGAAGGTAGGAAATCCTTGAAGTCCCGAAGCACTGTGTATGACATGGCAAGATGATGTCACCTAGGGTGACATGGACCTACCTAGGTCTTCCAGATGTCACTCATTTCCTTACATTTGACAGGCCCTTAGGACCAATTGGAACCTAACAGGTGTCACGCGACAGAGGGGGCACGTGTCACCACTTTGATTGTTTGATTGATGACAATTGTACTTCATGGGCCCGGAAGGTTAAGCAGTTTGGGACTTCGATGTTTGGGAGAAACATCATGAGCTAAGGTGAAATCTCCTAAGGCCCGAAGTTCTGAAGTGACGTGGCATGAGAACGTCACCCAGAGTGATGTGGAATTCCCTAGTCCTGCCATGTGTTAGTTAGAACGGTACCTGGATGACCTTGTCGGACCAATAGCAGTATGACATGAGGGGCCATGTTTCACCATATTATATGAGGACGAGTGTACTACGTGGACCTCAAAAATATTAAGCGATTCAGGAATTCGACATTCGGGAGAAATGAAGTGCGCTAATGTGAAATATCCCGAAGCTCGAAGTCCTGAAGTCTCAAAGTGACATGGCATGCTAACGTCACCAAAGATGACGTGGAAATGTAGGATGCATGCCACGTATCAGTCAGATTTGTATTTTTGTCAACCTTGTTGAACCAATTAGAAGTACGACACATGTGGACATGTTTATATTATGACATTAGTATTACATGGGCCCCAGAAAGTTAAAAGGTATGGGAGTTCGACATTCGGAAGAAATGAGAGAAGAAGGTGTGAAATTCTTCGAACCCAGAAGTTTTGAAGTGCTAAAGTTATGGATAAGCACCTATCAGCCTAGTTCTTGGTCACAAACTGTGGTCACATGAATTTGGGGACCAAAGAAAAAGGGCTAGTGCGTGAATTATTTTTCTAAGAACAAGAAAAGGCTTAGAGAAGGAGTCATGAGGTCCCTGATTGAACAAATCTACATCAAAAGAAGTAAGGAGAAAACTGTAAAGCTGAAGAGAGGATCTAGCATGGATCCAAGAGCCAATTCGTCTCTAAGAATTAAGAAAATAGAACATAGATCACCTTCCAAGAATCTCCATTGCTCAAATAGTCATAACTTCCTGCTCAAAATGTAGAATTAAGAAAGGGAGGAGTCGTTGGAAAGGTATGGAAAATTAGAGGACAACTATTGACCCAAAAATTATCTATGGATAATAAAATTTCTCAAGAAATAAAAAAATAAAATGAGTATGATATATATTAATGAATTAGAATGATTCATGCTATCATGAAATTATTAAGAACAATTATCCTGACAAAGTTCTATTGACTGCACATTTTTGCAGAATTAACAGTTGTCATTTTAGAGTCAGCGCATAGTGCATAAGTGATCGATGATACTCAGGTATTCTTCAGTCAGGAATATGAAAAAAAAGGGTCGAATGTCCAGTTGGATAGGGAAGGAACCAACTCCAATAGACATGGAGGAGAAAGGGAGGAAGACATAAATATGGCTGAGACCCTTAGAAAATTGTAGACATATGTCCAGAGCCACAAGGATGATAATGAAAGTCTTATGAAGGCCAAGGAACAAGAAGAATAATTCAACATTAATTTGAGGTATTTATCTTTTAGATGTTCGTAAACATGGAAGAAAGAACATATGAAATGGATGTTAACGTAATCTAAGGTTTGGGTGTACTTCCATTTTCCAACTTCTATAACCAAATTGTCTAGAAGACCCTTTGCAAGATCCACCTGAATGCAAATTTGACCCACCTTCCTTTGATTCTTTTGATTAGTTCTATAATTTAAGAAAATGAATCTTCCTATAGAATTCGTCTTTGAGGGTCAAGCAATTCCATAATTCTAACGAAAGAGTCAGGAGATTTACCGAAAAAGGTTGGGTGGAGAATTTTTCTCTTCTCGAATCACATTGTAGAGACCCATAAGCGGGTAGCTCCCCCAATTTAGGTAAATTAGGAAGATTAGACATCTGTAAATAATCAATATCCTTTCTAAGACGAACGACCCTGAGCCTGGACCATCGCTTCTGATCCTAACATTCAGAGCCTAGAAAGAATTGAAAAGAATCTGGATAAGGAGAGTGGCTCCAGAAAATCAGGAAGCCATGAGACCCCTGAGAATAAAGGAAGATAAAGGAGTGGTAGCAGACATCACCATCACTCCCAAAATAATTTCCATAGGAGAGAACACAATAGCTTAATTCCATCCCCTATTGTAACAGACCCACGATGGGGCAAAAAAAAATAAAAAATTGTCCTCATAGGAACAGATCCTTTCCCTATACGATTCCTAATTTGGGAAGTCTAGGACTCATCCCGGCCCTCTAATTAAGGTTCTCATATTATCTAAGTCAAACAAGACTTTGATACCTTGATAGTCTCACCTCTTAATCAAACACAGGCCCTTCCGGCTTCTGGTGCAGGTCTTATGATACCCGTGACCTTCTCCTTCGCGCTTCAGCGAAGTGTCGAAGTTCGCGTTAGAACCTTTTCTCTTGGCCCCTTCTCGGATGTGACCTTGGGTGATGACCTCATGCAAACACACAACTGCGGGGGCGGCCAAAGGTGGTTTGAAACCAAACTATTTTTCGGCCCGCAATTCTCCTCGACCCTCCACGTGTCCTTTCTCCAAAACAAGGGTTTGGATTGCGGTCCACCCTCAACTTTTTAAAGTTTGAGCACCTTCGATCTCTGCAATTCTACGGTATCATCGATCTCTCGATATTGATGGTATTGTCTGAACTGACGGTTCAGATATGCCCTTTTCAAATCCATAGACCAGATCTTCCCCTCCCAGATCAACAAATGTAACCTCCTTCGTGATTCCAGACTTCAGACTTTTCAAATCTCAAACCCTGCTTTCCTCCATACATCAATCTTTCGTAGTTGACGATTTGCGGACACCTATCCTCCTAAATCAACAACCTTGCTTCTACTTTGTGTGTTTGACCTTTCAAATAGATTAGTGGTCTTGTGGCCCTCTTCTCGATCAATGGTCAAGATATCCTTTGGGTCTCCGAACTTATGAGATCTCAAATCTCAAACTTCACCCTTTTTCCCAATGGATTTTATCCAAACGCTATAATCCACTAACGTGTGTCCACTTGATCTGACGATCAAGGATTACTTTGGGTGTTTACTGAGATTCCATAGATTTGTGCCACCTATCCTTTGGATCTCACGATCAAGGATTTATTTAGGTCTTTACCCGGAGTTCATAGATTTATGCCACGTCTCCTCTAGATCCAATGGCCATGAATTACTTCGGGACTTTATCTGGAGTCCACAGATTCACGCCACGTCCCTTCTTAATTTGATGGCTATGAATTACTTCGGGACTTTATCCGGAGTCCACATATTCATGCCACGTCCCTTCTTAATCTAACAGCTATGAATTACTTCGATACTTTATTCAGAGTCCATAGATTCACGCCATGTCCCTTCTGGATCAGATGGTCCAGATTCAGAGTCAATGTTTATCATATGATGAATTCAAGTATTCTTATATTGAGAAACATGCCTTTTCTCTTGTTAAAGTTGTGGAGAAATTTCACCACTTTATCCTAGGAAAGCACACACATGTAAAAGTCCCTTTTCCTACTGTCAAGTTTTTGCTTTCATAAACTTATCTTTCAGGGAATCTTGCACATTGGCTTGCCAAAATCTAGGAGCATGATTTAACCATCATGACTTCGAAAACAATTAAGGGATGAGACTTATCCCTTCACTTAGCTCAACATGATGAAACAAGTGAAGAAATTGGCGATCAAGATAATCCTCTTTTAGCATTGTTTTATATTGAGATTCAAACTCTTTCTATAGTTGAACATCCCTGGTATAAAAATCTGATGTATTACTTGCAATATCAGAAATTCCCACATGACTTAGATACTCATCAAAGGAGAAGGCTCCATCTTTAATCTTCCAGATATATTATTTTAGGAGACTTTCTGTTCAACAGGTATGGTGATGGTATATTACTTCGATATGTGAATAATGAGGAGGCTCAAAAATCGTTACAAGAAACTCATGGGTCTTCAGATTCTATTATTCATGTTGGTGGCAACTTTTCTGCTAAATCCATTGCTTTTAAAATTATCAGGAAACGTTATTATTGGCCTTCAATTTTTCAAGATTCTTATAAATTCGCAAGGTCTTGTGACAAGTGCCAAAAATTTGTTGGGAAATAATGTCTTTATGTTATTCCTTTGCAACATGTCCTCCCTGATTTTCCTTTTTGTAAATGGGATCTATATTTTATTGGTATCATAAATCCTCTGTCTCTAGTAGGGAAAGTTTTTATCTTGACAACCACTGATTATTTCACTAAGTGGAATGAATTTGTCCCCCTTAGACACTCTCAGGATGAACAAGTAATTTCTTTCATGGAAACTAATATTTTCTCCAGATTTGGTATTCCTTTAGAGATTATTACAGACAATGGTCCCGCTTTCATTTGTGCTAAATTGACTCAATTTTTAGCTAAATTGGGGGTCAAACATTTCACCTCATATATTACCCTAAAGTAAATGGGAAAGTCAAGTCTACTAACAAAAATATGGTTAGGACCATAAAGAGGCTCATCGAGGATAAGCCTTGTCAATGGCACACCCTACTCACTTACGCCCTTTGGGAAGATTGCACTACTACTAAGGTAAGCACATGTTTCACTCCCTTTAAGCTTGTCTATGGTCAAGAAGCTATTCTCCCTACTGAGCTAGAAATTTATTCTCTAAGGTTGATGCTAAAGATAGAAGAATTAAATTCTTCCAAAGTCCGTCAAAGGATAAATGCATTATTATCCTTAGAGGAACAACGCATGTTTTCCTTGGAAAACATAAAGAGAAGACAACAAACCATGAAGAAATATTTCAACAAAAGCGCAAAATATTTCAATTTTAAAGAAAATGAGAAAGTCTTGCTTTGGGAATGAGTCCATGCTGACAAAGGAAGACATTCGAATCTTTAGAAATTATGTCTAGGTCCTTTCAAAATCCCTTTTGTCCTAGGCAAAAATTATTATATTCTAAAATACTTAGAAGAGCAATTATTTTCCTATAGTACCAACAGTTCCCATTTAAAACATTATGTGGAACCAGATTGAATGATTAATGTTGCATGGAAGACACTATTGTATATAATTTTCTGTTTCACTTTTTTGGTTTTGCTTTGTTTAATTGATTGATTCATTCTCTGTTATTTCATTTATGTCTTTTCAATTTTTCTCTTTTTTTTTCCTGTTGTTTTCCTTTTGTTGTTTTCTTTTTGTTTATCAGAAATACGTTTTGGATCAATTTCGCCACAATGATGCCATTCTGGAAGTATTATAGATTAATAAAAATAAGGTTACACAACTATCTTGAGGCTTTCCTTGTAGACATCATTGAAATTGGTTTATGCTTCCAGTACTGTTGTTAGATAGATGATTTTGATTTTCGTCCCTACTTTATGCTATCCTTTTCTTCCCTCCATCCTGAGATTCAAAAGAGCATACCAGAAAATTCTCCTTAGAACAAGAAATTTTTTTACTGTGACCGATCGAATGTTATGCATACAAGACCAAACCCCCTCATATGTAACACTTTTCATGATTTATTCCCAAAGTCCTGGATCATTTTTTCCCTTCAGCTATCTTTCCCCCCCGTTGCATAACTATTCTGGTCAATAATTCTTTGATCTACATTCACCGGTTTGCGAAACGAGAAATTATGAATTCTTAATCTATTGAAACAGATTTCCCTGTGGATTCACCAGTTTGTTGCTGTTAAAATGCAGAATGTTGGGTACCATGCTTGCAAATTATTTCCAAGACTCATTATTTCATTATATTAATAATATACTAGTAGGTGGGACCCCTTTTTTGACTTATGGAAATATGATGGAGAAGCGACACTTATATTTTGTTTGCCTATGTATTGGTTGCGACACAGTTTCTATAGCTTATTCTCTTCAAATTGTGGTTAAAATTCTTATGATAAGAAATTCTAGGCAAGAGGGTTAAAATAGGAAAGAATGTGGTCTTGATTACCTCTTACAAAATGTGATATGCTTCTTTATTTGGTGAAGGAATAACACTCTAGTTTGATTGTGATTTTATAAGGACTATATTTTATATGGGTGACCACCCCAACTCTTTCTACAATTGTAGTGAACATTGTTTTGATCACAAGATTAGTTGTATTCCTAGCAAATAGTCATATGTTAAATGGGATGGTGGAAAGGGTTGGTGCATTTGTAAATTGGATTGTATGCAAACTTTGGGATAGTTGTTTTTTTATTAATAAATGAGGATGTTAATGGAATGTGAGTTGTATAGTGCACTTGGCTCGTACTAGCCATGAATGAATGCCAAGGGAAAAGTGGCATGTAGTAAATGGATGTCACTCTTACTCACCTTGATCCCACCACCCTAATCATTTCCATTGCACTCTGTTAGTTGTTGTTGGCCTGCCTTGCTCGATCGTGGAGCATGTATACACCTTGGTCATTTCTCCTTAAAATATATTTTACAGGTATGAGGTTTTTCTTATTTCTCCATCCATGAACTTTGCTCTTCTCTTAAATGAAGTGTTGGATCATGTTGCTCGTGATTTGTGTATTTCTCAAACTGTCACGATGTTTTCGGACTGTGTATTGGTTGTTTTCAAACTTTGGTTTCCTGTGGTGGTTGTTATGAGACTATTAGCATTTAAAAAAAGAGGTCATGGGTGTCTTTGTTGTCTGTAACTGTTCGTGATTTTTCTCAAAAAAGGAGTGTTGTTGGGCCTTCTTTGCCTCTGGTTTCTTTTTAGGTTTTCCTCTCTATTCAAAGTTGGGTTTTCCATTTCTTACCTCTATGTTTTTGTGAACACTCATGTATGCCAATGCACCCATGCTATAACCTTGACTTTGTGAATATTAATGTGAGGCACATGTCCAGTAAAAGTTTTGTGCTTTGTACCAACCAAACCCTCAAGCTGTCTATCCCGCTCTTGTATTCCACTAACTTTCACTTTTATACATCGAACCCTGTGCACTATTGTGAAAACATTGCTTACCCAGAATGTGATGAGAGTACTATTGTTTCTCTTTTACTTGGGAACAAGTTTAATTGGTCACTTGCTTGGCAATTATGGAAGAATTATTCCACTCACCTATTCATTGGAAGTTACAGTTTGTCTTTATGAAGCTTATGAGTTCGATAGAAAACATTTCATATCCCTGTTTAAAAATAAACTTTCCATGTTTATCGAATTTGCAAACACCTGTGTATAAGATGTATGATGCTCAAATTCAATAATACGAAGCATAATGAAATTGATGAGGAATTGTGATGAATGATTGGCTCGATTAAGTGGTGAGTATGTACAAAGATTTGTTTTGAGGAATTGCACAGGACCCTGTGGGATTTAAGAAATTTGTTGTGGGTTGGTATTATGAGTTGTGACTTGTCCACTCCAAGACTGTTGTGGTATTTCCTGTAGTGATTATGATGTTGCATGTTTTGATTCTATTATATAATGGTAGTATTTTTATTATTGTTATTTTGGTTAAATAAAATTATGGGCATATCATATCGGTTATTGTATTCAACTTTGATTTATTGTATTAAACTTTAAAATTTTGAACAAAAAAAAATTGTGTTTGCAAGTTTACATCAAAGGTAACATGGTTTGATTTTTCATTTGAACAATATCCCCCCACCATTCTATAATTTTTCGCTAATTACACTCCCTTTATGATCCTAATTTCACTTATTCATCCTTGTTCTGTGATATTAATTTTAAAAAGGAATCTGCGTGGAAACAAAGGAAAGTTAATATAGCAAGGGTTGAGAAATGATATTATTGATATTTATATATATACAATTGATTGTTTTATTAGTTGTTTAACATTATTCGTATATTGATCACCTCTATGATACCATTTTTTGCTAATTACACTCCCTCCATATTTTCCATGAACCCTATCATTTCCTATTCACATGGTAATTGTAACAAGCCGCTCCTGCGCGCACTGAGCGAACTTATTCCTTGAGGACACTTGCTTGCAAGTGATCTGGATTATTATACTATTGGTTGTTGATTATGATTATGAGGCGTTATGGATTGATGAAATTTTATGTTGATGTATTGACATAGACATGTGTTATTGACTCGGTTTCTTGAGTTTGTAGGATTTTGGACCTCGAGGATGCAGAGGCATCGATGAAACCCCTTGGACTCCCGATCGAGTCAGGGAGGGGACTAATGGGTTTTTATTATTGTTGATATGACATATGCACATATGATTAGATGTTATGATGATTGATTGTATTTCTGACATGATTCATTGATGATACAAGCTGAAGATAGCTTGTCGATCAGACTCACGTGTGGAGTAGAGGGGTCACGCATGACTACCAGAGATGTTGAGGGAGAGGTGTATACAACATCCCTGCCACAACCTACTAGCACTCCCATCGTGGCTCAAACTGTAGGTTAACGATTACCTAGTTTGAGAAGACCCGCGATGTCGTGAGGGCAGACTGCGATAGTTACTCACGATGATTCTAAGGGGCGCGCAATAAGGCAGGGGCCTTATTCCTTAGAGGCCTTTAGTCTCCCACAAGATCACCTGATGGAGTATTGACTCTACGGGTTTTTGATGTCTATCAGTTCAGTTAAGAGGTGAGTGGCACCCTTGGAGCACAGAGTGCGTCCTGAAGGGCACATCGCGCAAGAAAAAAATGGAAAGATGCGAGTGGCACCCTTGGAGTACGTAGTGCGTCCTAAAAGGCACATGGTGCAAGGGAAACAAAATGAGGCGAGTGGCACCCTTGGAGCACCTAGTGTGTCCTGATGGGTGCAGAGCATTGTTAACTAATAAGTGAATAAACCTAGATGGCCTTAGAATGAATAATGTGATAAGAAATATTTAATACAATTTCCCTAATAAATTGTCGCCCAAACTAGGAAAATAAAATCTAAGTCTAAGTGATACTTGTGGTAGAAAAAAAATATAAAAATAAAAATAAAAATAAAAATAAATAAATAATACTAATAATCATCATTAAACATGTGAC
>SNQJ01S0111316.1:28841-39944 GCA_010110895.2 Picea sitchensis | reverse complement strand
AGAACTATTTTAAGTCTTGTGGTAGTAGAAGATTTGAGCTTATAAAGCAATGTGCTTTGATATTATTCAGTAGATATATGAGAGACCATTTGTATTTACTTGCAAAGTTGAAAGATCTTCAACCTAACTGCTTTTCAGATTTGATGGAGCTTTGTTTTAAAGGTCATATTGAAGTTTTTGTGATAGCCCTGCAACATTCTGCCATAGATGATATGTTCATAACCAGATTACTGCACTAGGAAAATAACAAACGTGTTGATATGTTCATAACTAGATTAACTCTGTTTAAAAAGTTCTTCAAAATGTCAAATTACTGTTGACAGCTGTGGGATTTGAACCCACGCCCTTTTGGACTAGAGCCTAAATCTGGCGCCTTAGACCACTCGGCCAAACTGTCAACTCCTATACATATTATTGATTCAATAAAAT
Source organism: Picea sitchensis (assembly GCA_010110895.2). Taxonomy (NCBI): domain Eukaryota; kingdom Viridiplantae; phylum Streptophyta; class Pinopsida; order Pinales; family Pinaceae; genus Picea; species Picea sitchensis. The sequence continues at coordinate 39,515 of SNQJ01S0111316.1, read as the reverse complement.
GGATGGCATAACAAACCATAGATTTGATAAACTTTTCTTTCATGAAATTGCTGGGCGTTGATATTGATTGATAATATTAGCTTAAATTCTAATCACTACCTTGGATAGTGCTGGGCTGAGGACTGAAGCGGGAAGAAAATCCTAATTACCATCCTTGGGTCGCTGATTCGAATCCGGCAGGTCTGAATCGGGGTTTTTGTGTATTTTTTCTCCTTAGCAATGTCTTTGGTTACTTCAGTTTTTAATTTAAATTTATCTTAATTCCAAATCTAAATTAAAAAGTTTGACACTTAAATTTGAAACTAAGACAAATTTAATTTGGTATTTGCATTTTTTGAATTTAATGTATATTTTTAAATTTAGAGTTAACATAGACTTAAATTGGTATTTTTATTTCTAGCATTTAATATATATATTTTTTATTTTAAATGTATCAACTTTAATTGTATCAAATTTAGATTTTTTTTTTGAAANAATATTTTTTGAACCCACAACAATTTATGTTATTATCTATGTTATGTTACAACATCTATTTCATATTAGGTGGTACAGTGACTCTTTTAATGCAACAATCCTCATAATACCATTAAATTTATCTTAATTATATTTATAGCCTGTTTAAGTTAATTAACTTTTAAAATATTTGTTTATGTTATGCATTATTGTTGATCTTGCTAAATCATGAAAAGCTATGTTGTATTCAAAATTATCATCTATTTTGGTGAAAGCTCATCTATTTCCTCATTCTAGTAATTTGGTTTTGTGAAAACAAATGAAATTCCAATTCCAAACATTTCATTTGCTTTGACAAAACCAAAATCCTATCCTTGACCCCTCATTACTTCTATTGGCTCATTCTAGAAGCTTTTGAAATAGAAAAACATCATAATAATTTCAAAGGTGAAAATGGTTACAAACTGAGCCAATCTTGGAAACCAACCATTCACCACCTTGATCATTATGCATCCTTTTTTAAGTTTCTCCCCTTAACCTATCTCCTTTTGCCTCCCTTCCCACTACCCATTTCCTACTCTACAATATTTATTATTTTCACATCATATCTTTCTCACTATCATATCATATTATATTATATTTTTAAAATAATACACTATAAGTTGTATTCTAATTTAATCCCGCTATATCTTCCTTCTTTTTATCCATAATATATTATTTTTCTTTTTATCCATGATATATTTTATTTATTTATGATTTTATCAATCTACTCTCCCATTTTCCTATTTATCCTCAAATATTATCCTTCTCCTATCATATTATAATAATACATCATTATAACAACCAATTATATTCTATTATTAGAACGGATAATATTATAATACATGATGATGTTTATTAATTGGCACTTTTTGTTCTCTTTCATGTTTACTTATCCAAACGCAACATTATTAAATAATATTTAATATTATAATTATTGATTGACCTCCTTTCTTCCATGGTTAATTAATATTTTAAAATTATTTTTAAGGGTATACCCTCAATAAGTTTATTGATTATTTTCATTAATTCTTTCTCAACCATCATTTCTTTAAGCACAGTGGTCATATGAAACTCGGGCCGTTTGTTATTGAGAATTTGTTACAAAGAAGCGGATATAACCCCTTCTGCCACAGATATGTTAATAAGCGGACTACTCTGCACTCAAAAATGTTAATAAGCGGACTACTCTGCACTCAAAACAACTCTGTTTAAGAGGTTGGATCATTATGATGATTGTAGGATTTGAACCCACGCCCTTTCGGTGGCCAGGGGCTAAATCTGGGGCTTTGAACCACTCGGCCAAACTATCAAAAACAAGTCCATCATGTATTTTGAGAACTATAGAGATAGATTTCTTTAGTGAGAGAGAGAATGAGACTCAAAGAGGTTCACCGGGCGTCTAAGCACATCTCCAGATATTTCATCATTATCATTACTTCTCCTTATCTCTATCTCGCTCTGTCAGCTATTTCAAGAACTATTTATATGACAAAATGTTTTGATTCAGAAAGTTATTTAATTCCGACCTTAGCTCAGTTGGTAGAGCGGATGACTGTAGTAGGGAGATTCCTCGAAAGCCATCCTCAGGTCGCTTGTTCGAATCCGGCAGGTCGGAAGTTGAATATCTTTTAATTATCCTGTGTCCTTGGCGCTACTTGGTTTTCTTATGCCTGTTATATTTTCATGTCACAGCGAGCTGTTTGTCAAACAGGATCAGATCTAGGGAATTACAATTCCTTCAACACAAATACCATATATATAGATATCTGGGTCCCTCTTTAACATAATTAATTAATGTCCTTATTGAGAAAAGAGTCAGGCATAGTTGAAAAACTAACCCCACCGAATACCTTAGTGAGTGCCGACATTATCAAAGATTTTGAACCCTAGGGTTATTTGCTAAGAAAATAAAAGCATAATTTCAATAATGAAAATAGACTAGCACAATTGTGGCTGGTGAACGTCGAAAGGCTCAGACAGAAAATGAAACACATATCTAGAAAATGATACGTCACGTCTACAACGAGCGTGCTAAATCCAAAGTTTAATCATTTAAACGTGGCAATCATATAGTGCTACAGTAATTTCTTAATATGATTAGATAAATGTTAAAAGGTAAATAGGTTAATTTCAAGAATGAAAATAGACTAGCACAACTACTCAAAACTTAATATGATTAGATAAATGTTAAAAGGTAAATAGGTTAATTTCAAGAATGAAAATAGACTAGCACAACTACTCAAAACCGTGGCTGGTGAACGTCAAAAGGCTCAGCTAGAAAATGACACGTACAGCCAGAAAATGAGCGTCTACAACCAGTGTGCTAAATCCAAAGTTTAATCATTTAAACATGGCAATCATATAGTGCTACAGTAATTTCTTAATATGATTAGGTAAATGTTAAAAGGTAAATAGGTTAACGGATGCATTCAAAAATACAAGGAAGTTATGAAAAGGAATCACATTCATTGATTTGGGAGGACAACTAAGAATATGCCAGCATCTTCAATTGTTAGCCATCGGATTAGAATTTTAGATTAAAAGGTGATTAATTGTGCTCATTGTCAATAGGTGTATGCCTTTTCGGCATAAAAATTCCATCGTTTTTCAACTGGAGTAGACATCAAGGCCGACGATTGGGGGGATAAACATCTATGAGATGCCTTGAACAATATAGTTGTGATTAGGAAAGTCCATAAAGAAAGGAGAAAGCCAAAATGAAAGAAAAAACTTTGAGAGAGGTCAGGGAATAAAAAAAATGGAGTATATGGATAGACAAAGCGAGTATACAATCGATGAATCAAGACAAAAGAGGAAATAAATAAGAATGAAAAAAACACCAAAATCCTATCAACTAGAAAAAAGAGAGCAAGAGGGAAATCTGAATTGAGAGAATCCCTTGGAAGAAATGTAGATAGTGGACCACAGGATGAGCAATGACACAAGAGGATATTAATCACTCTCGTAGGTTCCTCAATTAATCACCACCATGGAACATGTAGCTGAAGAATCCTTAGATTCATGAACATATGCAACTGCAAAATAAAATAAAAATAGCATTGAACATACAACAAAATAGTGAAAGAAAACTACAAATATTTTAAAAAAAAAAGCAATCTAATTTATGGACATAGGGGATTCAACCATCAGATGCAACTTCAGGGTAAGCCCTTATTCTAAAGCAAGCAAGGGATTGAATCCTATGAACAAAAATTCTATTCCTAACAAGCAAATGTAAATAAGAGAAGCCAATGGAAATAAGAAATATATTCTCACATTAGTTGAGGAATTTGAAATTGCAATGCTAATGAAAGAAAATTGATCCTATCTTTTAGCTACATAAATTAATTTGGGGTTCTCTCCAACAAAATTCCTACAAATCAATGCAGCATGTGTGGTTTCTTGCCATTATGAAGCATCTAATAGGTGGTCAATTGACTTGAGTTTTATAATTGATTGACTAGTTGCATGGGTGCTTAGAACTATTCCCATCATGCTTACTGTTGAGAGGCACATTACAATAATGTTGTATTGCAAGATTATGTAATAATTCTTGTCTTTGCATTCCATAGCACCAATCCATTCTTTGAGATTGTTGTGAATTCTACATCACATGTATACATAATTAGTAAGAAAAATTCACTAGCAACAATCCACAAGATGCTAGAGTTACATTCAATAGAAGAACATAATTCCTCATGCTAAACATATCAATTCTCAAGCAAATACTATATAAACAAAAATGACTAATAATAGATAATTATGACAATATTTCAGGTATGGAAATGGATATTTGGGTGCTTAAGGAAGTTAGAATAGTCAAGAAAGGATCATGAAAAACAAGGAATTCATAGGCTCATCACAAGGCTCTCACACTTAGTCGTAGTCAAGACATATGGGACCACTTAGAATGGTTATGATGTTAGAGATAATGCTTCATTAATGATGCATACTAGAGTTGGGATTGGTTTGAGTTGTTGAGATATGTTGAAAGATTCTCAACCCTATTCCTCTAAAGGTGGAATCAGTTGGATCTCTTACTCCAACTATATATACCTAATGCATTCAAGTATAATTGTGTAATACAAACTATCATATGTTGTGTAATTTGTGATATGGATGCTCTTCATTTCTCTATTCTATGAATCACATTTAAAAGTGGATAATGAAAATGCATATCCACTCTCACTGTGCCCTAATGCTAACCACGCTTTGGGGGAGTTCAGTTGCTTCTGTGATATATAAGCATAGAGGCCATAGTTCCTAATTTCATTTCATGGAGGATTTAAAGAGAACGTTGGGATGTGAATTTATAATTTATAGTGTTGCATGCGCTTTTATACAAATTTGTATTCAAGTAATTAACAATTGGTGTTGGGTTCAAATACTATTTTTATGCAAATTTAAATCTGCTTACACATCAATATGAAAAAACCAAAAGACTAATGCCTCAGCTTAGAATCCCAACACCATGCTTTTATAAGTTTTATTAAAATAATCTATTTTTTTTTAAATAATCTGATTATTTAATGTCTCTGAAGCTGGTTGTTGCACTCTAAATAATTAGCGAGTATTTTTAAAAATAATTAATTATTAATCAATAACTGTGGGATTTAATCCTACGCTCTTTCTGACCACAACGTATATTTGGCGCCTCGGACCACTCCGCCAAATCAATAACCACATGTCTAATTATATTTGGCGCCTCGGACCACTCCGCCAAATCAATAACCACATGTCTAATATTCCTTTGCACATTACATGGACATCACACTAGTAAGAGACTATGGTTGGAAGATAGAAATTAAAAACTTTTCTTCGATAAATTCGTAGGGCGTTCATTCTACCTCGCCTCGTATTCATTGATGGTATTCAAATTTCAGAGGGCTTCTGATCATTATCATTACATCTCCTCATCTCTATCTCGCTCTGTCGATTATTTAAAGACTTATTTATAGTTTTTTTTTTTTAATTTCTGATCTATCCCATTAAAAATACAATAATAGTACAATCAAGAGATCTAGGGTGGATTGAGAAAGAGACATCCATAGAGATAGACTAGTAGTTCTAAAGACTAAGCCTGCCCTTACTGGAAACTAGGCAATCAAAACTTGGAAAACTGGCCTATCCATAGAGGGAAACCAGGCTCTCCAAAGAAACCACAAGTCTTTGCAATGTTTGACATGTCATAAAAACTAGGACTAAACAAAATGTAAGAGACCTGAAAACTGACAAGAGAAATGAAATTAAGCAGGAAGACCTCCAGGGTGTATTTCTTCTACCACTGGGCACCCAACGAAGTCGTTATCATTAGAGGAGTTGGATTTCACTTCCTTGGTGGGTAGTCTCGTACATTTAGTGAAGGAGGACGTGGGTGGCAAATCACTGTGCTGGACTTTCTACATGGGGAGGAAATTTTGGACTTCACCTGCCTGTGCACCCTGCCTAACTAGTTGAGCCTCTCTTGTTTGCCTTTAATTAGTATCTAAAGAGGTCGGGTTGTTGTGTTGGCCATCCGAGGACAGTGAGTGGGCTCTAGGAGAACTTGGTGAGTTGGAGGGACTCTGAACAAACACACAAGGAAACCTAAGAAGGGAGTGTGCCCAAAGTTTTTTTACCATCCAATAGCTTCTTCGACGTCCTTGGGTGCGTTAGGTTGTGATGCAAGAGCATCGCCAACACATCAAGCGAGCCAGCGTGGAGAGGAAGACAGCTGGATAAGCCAGCACAAAATTTTGAAAATACTTTGGGATTTTTGCGTGATCTTAAATGGCACATTTAAGAGACAGCGCACTTGTATATTTGTAATGGACTTTGAGCGGATAACTCTCATCCTTAGGTAGTTGAGGCATTTAAAATAGTAAATGCTGGTAGATAGAATAATTAAGTCTAGATTTGATAGTTTAGAGTTCGAGAGGGAAAACGGATATAGACACCCTCATTGTATCATTGTAACATTATGGAAACAGGAGCAAGAAGGGAAGAGCAAGCAGAGAACTGTGTAGAGAGCATCCATGTACATATATTGAATTAATAGAAGAAACTTTGATTCAAATCCATTGTTATGTGTCTATTCTCTGTGTTGATGTTGTTATGCTCATGAATATTTGCTTCCTGTCATACATGTGTTTTTATATGCTGTGTATGTGATTTCATGGTTGGATTGAAGTCTGAGAGGGTGAGTGAATGAGTTTCAATTGTTTCTCTAAGTGAGCCAGAAGATTCCTGTAGGGAGTGCAGTCGAATTGTCCGCAAGGAGTGCGTTGAAAAAAGGGTTCACTTAGAGATAGCTTTGTTCTCATTCCCTCGAAGGTGCAGATAGGCACAGTGCCGTGCAAGGAGTGCACAGGCCAAGTGGAGTCTCAGAGTTGTGATTCTGAGCAAAGTATTGAAAGATTTTTGTTGCAGGAGTGCGCAGGGTCAGAAGACTTCAACATTTAGACAAGGTTGAAGATTTACCGCAAGGAGTGCGTGCAAAGTTCCTTCTAAGTAGTTGAGAATCGCAAGGAGGCTCAGGAGGAGTAGGCCTTTGAACTCATTGAAGGACAAGTGAGGAATTTGTGCCTTGAAACTTGTAAGGAACGCCGCAGGTTTGCGCGCAAGGTGACGAGTTCTGTGGAATAACGACTTATCGTTCTGTGGATTGTGTAAGGAAGAAACGGACGGACGAAATTCTTCGAGGAGATTTCACGAAGTTCCGTGGGACGTTGGATCTTGCGAGGTGCAAGGAGGCTACAATGCAGGTGTGGTAAAGGTTCGAAGCTCAGGAGGGCAGGAGCCGTCGATCGGGATCACGAGGAGTGTGATTCTACTCGTGGATCAGCATATCAGGAGTTCATGAGGCGAGACTCCAAATCTACGTAACGGAAGTCGCGATAGAGCGAGATGCGATATTCCAACATCTACGTAAGTAGTGTGGGCCACAGAGGATAGTGGAGGACAGGTGGCATAAAACATCGGAGGTTCGGCGTCTCGGGCCTCGAAAGTCGAGGTAGGAGTCATTTGATCTCGCGAGTGGCGAAGTCGCGAGGGAGCGAGATCGCGAGTCTCGGCCTTTCGGCGTCTCCTGTGTCAGAGTTTGGAAAACCGAGTGCTTGGTGCCACGAGTGGCGAGGTCGCGATAAGGACAGAAGTCCCGACAAGGCGGGCGAAAGTCAGCGTTGACTGACACACCGGGCCTCGGGGATCGAGAGCCTAGAACCCGACGGTGAACTCACGAAGTCGCGAAGTTCCAATCCTCCGAGTACAGAAAAGGGGGATTGAGTAAAGAGGAGCTGTGGGTAAGGAAGATTCCCGATAAGGGATCAGAAGAACCATCGACGTTCTTCGGGCCGAGAGAAGAAGGTCCCGAGGAAGCGGACGTGATCTGAGGGGGTGCGGCTGCCGTCAGGTTGCAGGATGGAAGCTGGTCATTTCCTCCTTCTAGTCATCCAACATTTTCCGAATAGAGCTTGGGACCGAACGATCATAGCCTTCCCGCTAACCACGACAGACTAAGAATGGACACTAGTCACTTTTCCTCCACGACCTCCCCTCCCCAGGCAAGGGGTAGCACGCATGTGTATGGGCATTGCAGGAACCAAGAGCAACTTGTGGAGAAGCTTAAGAGAATGCCATGACACATGTTAAACTAGTAGCTGTCACTGCAACACTGAATTGAGAGCAGGTTTAGACAGAAAGAGTTGGCAAGAGAAGACCAGCCAGAGGAGCTCTGTGCATCAAGAGGAATTCCATCGAGTAGAAGCGCAGACCAAGGTCATTCCCTCCTCCCAGTCATCCAAAATTTTCTGAATAGAGCTCAGGACCGAATGATTATAGCCTTCCCAACTGACCACAACATGCTAAGAATGGGCACCAGTCGCTTTGCCTCCACGACCTCCGCTCTCGAGGTGGGGGGTAGCACGCATGCGTCTGGGCATTGCAGGAACCAAGAGTGACTTATGGAGAAAATTACGAGAAGGCCATGACACATGCTGAGCTAGTAGTTGCCACTACAACACTGAATCGGGACCAGGGTCAGACTGACAGAGTTGGCAAGAGAAGACCAGCCAAAGGAGCTCTATGCATCAAGAGGAATTCTGTCGAGTAGAAGCGCAGGCCAAGGTCTGTACCGAATGAGTCAGTAATGGAGGTTCCCCAAGTGGAAAAGGAAAGTGATCTAGGTAATCAATGCCCACACCATCTACAGAGCCAAACCTGATGCCATCGTACCTCATCGCACCTGAAGCATGATTGTAATGGCTGACAAAGTTAATGCTTGGGGCCTTGAGCAATTCAAGTTAATTCACATGGAGTGTGGGAGGAGTGGGTGACCATCAATTCAAGTACTGGAGGCGACGTGAGTGGAGGCAAGGTATACCGTGCAAGCATCTGCATCCAGGCATACCTATTTGTAGTTATATTACTCAATTCACTAAATTATTGTGGTCTGACCTTTGCTTAGTTGGTGGTAGAGCGAAGGAATGTAGTAGGAACATAGATCTTGATTTCCATTCTTAGGTCTCTAGTTTGAATCTGACAAGTCAGAAGCTATCTTTTTTATTAAGTACGTCATCCTTGATATGTTCCCTAGCACTATTGGACTTCATTGGTTCAAAGGTTGCAACTCGAAAGTTGTGTTTTTTTAATAATTATGTCATCCTTGATATGTCTTTAGTGCTATCAGACTTTTTTTCAGCGTGCTATTTCTCATGTGAATCATTCAGCAGTTTCAGAATAGAACAAAATCATAATTATTATATAGGGAATTATGGCTATTTGTAAATTACAACCCTTTAAAGACAAATATAATATCTATATTTTTATTTTATGTTTCTAATACCATCTTAACTCCAGATTTATCATGCTCTCAGAGGCATCAGATTCCTCTAAATGCTAAATTTTTTTAGAGAAAAAATGTTTACATCTAAAAGTAATACGTGGACATATAAATATTTTGTTTATGATCCACATTGAATTTTTTTCTTCTTCTTATTAATACTTTTTAAAATGCCACATGTGAATTTAAGAAAGCACTTATGAACCAAATCATACCTTTTTTACTTTGATTTCTTCTATCTCTTTCCCTCTCTACATATAGGGTTGATAAAGAATTATTTTACTAAAGGTGAATGTTGATATAAAATTATTTTACTTAAGATGGGTGTTAAAATATTTTTCCAAATGCCCCTATCAATTTTCAATATCAATATATATATAAAGACAATATTAAAATACATGGGCATAGAAATCTTTTATTTATGACCCACATTGAAATTATTATTTTCTTTTTAATATTTTTTTAAATGTCACATGTCAAATTAAGAACTGAAGGAATTGCATATCTCTCTCATTCTCCTAAGTATAAAGCACCTATTAAGGAAATCAAACATTTTTTTACTTTTTTTTCCTCTATCTCTTTCCCTCTATCTATATATAGAGTTGATATATAATTATTTTACTTAAATGCATACTGAAATATTTTATTTATGACCCACATTGAAATATTTTTTTGTTATTAATATTTTTTTTAATACCATCTATCAACTCCATATTGAGTAAGAAAGAAATTACAAATGACTTTGAAACAAAACAAAATGCATCCCTACCCCCGGTGTAGGTCCTTGAGACAACTAGTGTGATCAAGTTCTCACCCATTTACAACCATCCCCATTGAAATAAACTATTGCATCAAATAAAATCATATCTCATCAACCAATCAAGTAGAAGATAAGAGATATAGGATTAGTATCTCTTTCAAAATTTAGTGTGAGTGCAAGTTAATAATGGTCTTTCATGATGCCTTAGTGACAATGCAAACATGGAAAACCTTTGTTCATTTTCATAAGTGATTTGAGGTACTTTCATAATAAATTTGAATATGGTGTACAAAGTTGAAATGTAGAAAATTGAATTAGCTTTTGGAATATATCATTTTTATTTATTAAATTTTTGCATGACTATATGAAATTTGAGTTTTTTAACAATGGTAGGCTCTTTCTCCTACAAAATATAATGCATATATTCCATTCGTTGAGTATTTAAATGATGGAATTTCCTTAAAAAAATTTACAATTCTAAAGAACACATTGTTCTTGTGCACAACTATTTTTTCAAAATTTGTAATGTTAATTTTATATATTTATAACTTTAAAATTAGAGGCACTGACACCTTATCATGTATTTTAAGATTGTGATATG